>JANPWX010000382.1:147059-281612 GCA_024734555.1 Trochalopteron elliotii
TAACCCATGTCCCCAAGGGCCACCTCCTGATGGCTCTTGATCCCTTCCAGAAACAGTGACTCCACCACCGAACTGGGGAACTTGTTTCAGAGCCTGACCATGTCATCAGGGAATTTTTTCCTAGTTTCTAAACAGAAACTCCCCTGGAACAACTTAAAGCCATTTCCTCTTGTCCTTTGTCTTGAGACATGGCAGAAGAGACCAACCCCCACCTCACTACAAGTAATTTCATGATAAAACCCACAACAGATCTGGGGGCTGGTCAGGGGTAGAAACAGAAACTGAGTTACAATAATTCAAGAAAAGCAGCTCATGCATTAACCAAGTCTTTCTAAACAGCCACTGGACCAAAGGACTGTTAATAATAAATAGACAACAACACCTTTTTATGGATTACTCTGAAATGCTGGTTGCTCTGTTGTTTTGAAACCCTTTCAGTTCTTGTCTTGCAATTCCTTGGGATGCAGAAAAGCAGGTGGAAGTGGAATGACCTGAGCTGAAGTTCTGTCACTGAAGGGCTGCTCTCAGCCCCACAGAAATCACCATCAAATTAAGAACAGAAGGTTTGAAGGGGAAAAGAGGTGCAGGTTTTTCTGTTTCCTTTATGCCACTACTTTCCTAAGGATGTTTTACAGCTCTGAGTTGTTTCCAAGTTACCCAGATTTTTGTGAAGCTCCAATGGCAAACAAGTATTTTAGAAAAGCAGTATTAAAACCACCTCACACACACACTGAGGCTTAATATAGACATTCCTCCTGCAGCAGGCACAGAGATGATGTGCATGTCATTAAAGACACTTGCACAGGGCTCTCACCTCCTTCCTATTCTCCACTGAGTAACCCTTTGCCTTGAAATACTGTCCCAACCTTCCAGACACTGAACACTTCCAAAGATTTGTGCTGAAGTAAATGTGACACATCCAGAAATATTTATACACCCTCAATGCAAATAAGCATTCCCTGATCTGAAATATCCTGGGAAACAAAAGATTCAGTGCTGGCTTTTGAAGGGCATTTTTAAAAAGTGAATGTCACTTCTTCCCTCTCTGAGCCCCAGGAATAAGCTGTGGCTGGAGTCAGACTTTGTTTCTAATGTCACTGGAAAGGGAGAGCTCCCTCCAGGCTGGAATCCAAGCAGCATTGCTGGGAGAGGATTCCCTCGAGGGGAGGCAAGGGGGCAGAAGGCTACCAGGGTTGCAATCTCCCCACTCAGATTTTTCCAGAGCCCTGGAGAACCTGGTCTACCCCCAGAGCCTCAGTAAGGAGAGGGAGCAGAGCCCTCCTCAGGTCCCCTCCCAGCCATCCTCACTCCCTCCCTGAGGCTGTTACCACTCCAGCACTCATCCCACGAGCTGGAAAGATGACAACTCCTGTGCTGTGAAGGTCTTCCTTAAAACTGCTCTCTGCAGAGCCCCTGCAAACTTCCAGCCTTAACGACAGGAGCTGAGGAATGTTTGTTGTACAGGAAGAGCAAATGAAAGCCCCAAATGATGATTGAAGCAATGCTGCCAATATTTACAAAGCAGGAGAGGAGAATATGCAGTAGTGGCTTGTGCAGTGCCTGTGGCCAATTTTCCTTTGCACTGAAGACACATGGCTTTGTCAGCAGCAATGAAATTGGATCTTGTTTACCAGTGTGAGCAGATCATGGCACTTTATTATCATAGCAAACGAAGATAAATCCCGACATCCCGGAGTGTAGCCAGGGCTTTGAGGCAAAGTGACAACTGTGTCCTCATTGTCACAACATTACAGCACACTTAAAAGTACAGGTTTCATAATTAAGAACTTCCATACGATAAATCTCTTAGGAAAAAAATATTTTCAAACGCTTGCAAATAAGCACAAACCACACATTTTATCACAGCACCTCAACCCTAATGAACAACTCTATTTTTAATTCTCTCATCTCCAACCATGGGCACAAAAGCTTGGGAGTTTGGCATATCTCTTATTTAAGATTTGAAATCCTTTCTCATATCACGTTTGCTGCTCTTAAATTTCAGAACAACAGAAGGAGCACGGAGTTGCCAGGCTTGCCTATTGCATTTGGAATTACTGAGATCAGCATTTTTAAAAGCCATCTTCAACTGTAAAAATTAATAAATTAAAGACACAACAGATCTACACGGCCACAGACACCATTTATTTATAGCTCTTTTTGGTAAAAAATATGCAAAGAAAGCTCATAGGTGAATTTTGGGGCCACATTTCTCTGCAGCAAGGGATATGTGACTCATATGAGAACACCTGGGCATTATCTGTCAAACTTCTATTTACATACCAACAGCTTTGGTTTTAGAGAATCTTTAGGGGGTTTTTTATATCCTGTGTATAATTTCATTTTATTTGCAACAGTGCACTGTAACAAAACCCTTCTGTTAGAAAACAGGGATTTTCTCCTATCTATTGTATCAAGATTGCATTTGCTTCTTTCAAAAATACCCATCTTATGTCATGGTGTGAGCTAATCCGTGTTTTAACAAAATTTACATGTTTCTTTTCATTTGAATCAGAGCTAATTTCATAAAATATTAAAGGAGTCTTGAATTATGTATTTATAGGTAAACAAATCCTTAATTCAGGACCAGCTGTGGTGAAACCCAGATACACCCACTGAGTCTCCCCAGGTGTAGCTCAGCAAAGCACATTAAATAAAACCCCTCAAGTGTAAGGGCTGATCAATGAAGTCTGTTGTTACCCCTGTAAAGCAAGGGAGGGAAACGCCAGGAGAGGATGCAGAGCAGGAACTTCAGTGTGTGAAACACCCACAGTGAAGCCCAAGGCTGAAGGGAGGCAGGGGAAGATGAAGTCACTGATGAAAAGCTGCAGCATCAGGAATTTGTTAAAGTGTTAAAAGGGAACACTTTAACCAAGTGCTTTCCACACAGGTTTGCTTCACAGCCCTGGTTGTGCAGAGAGGATCAGCTGCTGTTCAGTAGTCAAGAAATACAAAATTCTAACAGGAACTCGCTATTTGTGTGCAGTCTTTAAATGAAATAACATAGCTGGGGGCTGCTGTTCAGCACAAGCTTTCAAGCATAGGACAAGATGAATGAAAAAACCTTACTCAGTTCAGAAGAGTCCTAAATTTAATAGTGGATACAAGTAATGCTCAAACTGCTCAAATTTTCCTTCAGCTGTGGCACTATCAGAATCTCTAGTCTATCCATTTAACCTTTGTTAAACAGCGCTGAACTTACAACTCTCATAAAAAATTAGATTAAATCCAAAAAGTATTTAGACAGAAAAGGAAAAAAGGGAGAACTGAAAGCCATAATCTCCTTTATTGTGAACATCCAGCACCTGCACAGTGCCCTGGAATGAAAGCAGCTCTAAGTAGAAAGGAGTAAAAGGGGTGAAAAATACAAAATTCCTCAAACAAATAAAGAGCAACACCACTGATAACACCAGAATCTCTCCCATTTTTTGGTGTCTTTAAACTTCATCCTTTTTATCCTCTTTCAACTACTCTGTACTTGTTACTAAAGCAACGTATTCACCTTGGCACTCAAATTCCGTCTTAAGGTTGGAAATGCCATTTGGCTGAGCAATCCTAGGGAAAGGAGGCAGAGAAATATTCCTCTGAAGGCCCAATGCATTCCTCAGACCAGTCACTGGAAAGCCATAAAGCCCTAAGTCTGGGTATTTTCCTCTTTCTTCCTCAGCAGAGAATTCAAGAACCTTTCCCACATTTTAACTGCTATCAGGGCCTGCCTGCTTTACAGATGGGAATATAAGTGGGGTGGTTAATGCTCATCCTGTGGCTCCAGAGAGAGAGGGGACATGGAATATGCAGCAGGCAGGCAGGATCTGGGTCTGAGTCATCCTGTGAGCCCAAAATGGCCCCAATGATCAGCAGGGCTCCAAGAGTGTGCAGAGAGAATTCCCCACTCTGCAGTTTCTCAGCTCAGGGGCACAGCCACACCACCTGCTTTGGGTTTGCTGGAGGGTAAAGAGAAACTGGAACCATCCCAAAATCCACCACTTCCCCAACCTGTGTGATCCTCACACATCCATGGATGAGTAAGGTTTGGATGGATTTTAACTATTCCAGGCTCCCATTTTAAGGAGTTTGTTTGGAACAGATTTCCCCAGGTACCCACGGGAGTGAGGACAAATTGCAGTGGTGCTTTCAGCTCAGCAGGACCTCTGCTGACAAAATTTCTATTTCAAAGGACAAGGAAAGATAACTTGACCCAGATAATCAAGGTAAATAGATCCCCAAAAGGTCCACTCTGCCACAGCTCTCCAATTTAGAATGAGACAAAGATCCTGTAATAATTACATCTGCAAAAACCGTTAATAACTTCTGAGGGAGAGTGAGCAGATTTATGGGCTCTCCTCATGTAAGAAACCATGAGTGCCACACACATTTACATGAGAGGTGCTACCTGTGACTGCTGCTTGACATCAGAATAAAGCACATTTCAGACACATGTCCAATTTCCCCACTGCTGCTGTTCAGCTCACTTTGGGGTTCTGCTCCTTTTTCACACTCCCTGCCCTTGTGCTGGCAACAAGGCAGGAATTTCAGCTTTTAATTCCAACAATGGTGTTGTCTAAGACTCAGACCCAGCGATGCAATGATCAAGAACTCTCCCATTGTATCACTTCCACCTGTGATCTTTTTCCTCACAGCAGTTCAGACAGAGTTTGTTACATTTCTGAGTGTCACACACTCTTGTGGGCAGAATAAATAAGCCCCTGCTCTCTGCCCTCTGTCTGATGCTCCCTTCCCCTGCAAGGGCATCCTCTGCCCTTGTATTTCAGTCACCTGTGGCATTCTGGGCTATATCTGGGCAAAGCAGGAAAATGTACTTTCCTCACAACATTTCTGGAGTTGCATCTTCCCAGCACTTCAAAAGTAGAAAAGAGTTTTTTTGACAGAAAGACATTTTTCTTTAATTACCAATTTCTTTAATGCTGGAAAGAGTCCTACAAAACTTTTTCAAACTCTACATTTGTTTCCCCTCAGCTATTAAGAGGTTTTCTGCCTCATCTTTTAATACCCTGCAAGACACAAAGGATATCGATGGGACCAGCTGAGGAACTAGCCAGTGCAAACTTGAATTATGAGAGCATTTTGCTTCCTCTCTCTGTTTCAACCCAGACTTATTTGACATATGCTGGTGGACAGGGCTGACACTGAAACAAACCTGTGCCTACACCGCCCTCCCACCCCTCTCACAGTCACAAATTGCCCCTGTGTTATCCATTGACACGTCCTGATCAATGTTCTTCAGCCTAATCTAAATCTCTCTCAGTGAACTGAGAGCAGAATTTTACACTTGATGTGCTCAGCTTTGCTGCCAGGTCCCTCCTACTTAGACTTGCATACAGATTTAGCCTTCTTCCTCAGAGTCAAACAAACACACACCAAAGCCAAGGCAAAACATCCTAAGACTTGGAATCAGCCAAAATATTCCAAGCCAGAGTCAATAAGGTTGGTAAAGACCTCCAAGATCATCCAGAGCAACCTCTGAGACAGGGGTTGATGCTCTGGGTTGGGCAAACATGGTGCTCAGGGCTTAGAAAAGCTGTATTTCATACACTCAGTGAGAATGAGAAAAGCCCAATTCTAATCTCAAATCCCATTTTCATTCCCGTGCCTACTGAATGGAATCAGGATTAATGTAACCACACGTGCAGGATTTAATGTTGAGGTATTCTGGTGTACAAAAAGAATAAGAGAGACTGAGTAAAAAACCCAACTTTCCTGTGCCCTGCAGGGAAGCCAGGCCCCTTTTGGTTTGTGGAGAACAACATCCAACTCTTACAGCCAGAATTAAGAAACATCATGTTTCTCCAGGAGTAGATAAAATTTTGTATGTATGAACTCAATACCTAAAAAAATGATGGCACTTTTGGACCAATACCCATTTCTTTGTTGTTAAATGTCTTTCCAATATAACCTGTATCTGTATTAACTGATATGGGAATAAAAGCCTTAAAATTCCATTGACTTTCCAATCATTAAACAAAGCCCCCCAAACAACCCAGGAAGATGTACATGATTTTTAATTATCTAATACATGTATATATCCTAAATATAGACAGATAATCTATTTTTATGCCTCATCCTAAACCTCCTGTAATAACTGCACTCCAGTTCAGGTAATTTAATTTCATATTCTTTCGAGAACACACTACTGCAGTCCTATTTAAAAGATAATAATTCTTTGGAATAACTTGTTAGAGAGGCTGATGGAGTTCAGAGGAATTCTTCGCCCAGGTGGGATTTCTTAGGAAGTTTTTAGAAAGCAAATCAATAAGAGTTTACAGATTGCAAATCTGATCACACTCCTGGCTGTCCCCAGAGGAAGCTGTAGAATTGTCATTTCAGTGAGGGGATCTTGGCAGAATTAGTTCTCTGTCCTGGAAAACTGCTAAAGGACAGGAGACAGCAGGCTGGAGCAAAGGCACTCACAATCGATAGAACAATGCTTGTGTTATTTATCCTGGCAGGTTTTTACCCTGGTTCTGATCTCTATCATAAAAAAAGGGTAAAACTTGCTTTATGCTCCAATATTTTATGGAATCATCTGAACAAGATCAGATCTGGGGAGGGTGTAAGGAGAGAATATTGATACACATGATGTGATTGGAAGAGCTTTGCTTGTAGTTCATTAAATCAAATCTTCCTTTAGAGATCCAGTATTCTCTGAAGCCTCTTGGACTTTCTTTTTCTCCCCCTCCCCACTGCACTCTCCCCATCCCCTGCTTTACTTCCACTGGGACATTGGTTCAAGAAGTCCCAGCTCATTGGGAATTACAGAATTCCAGAATGGTCTGGGTGGGAAGAGACCTTAAAATCCATTCAGGTCCATGGGCATCTTCCACTATCCCAAGTTATTCCAAACCATATCCAGCCTGGCTTTGGACACTTCCAGGGATCCAGGGGCAACCACAGCTTCTCTGGGCAATGTGTGCTGGTGCTTTGGGATATTGAAAGCAGTTCTATGTGTGAATGACGTAGGGAGGATAAAGGTACTTTACAGAGAAACAAACTTGAAGGTCACTGCCACGAGAGTCCTCTTCTGGAAAGTTTTAGGGAAGCAATCAAGAGATTGATGATTATCTGCTGTCTTCTCCATGGGCACAGGAAGGTCTGAGAGATGTCACCTGTGGCACCATCCTCAGGTGGCTGAGGACTCAAACTCCATTTGGCAGGAGTTAAAGAGCAGCACAAGCAGCTGCTGCTCCAGCAGCTTCACCTTGGAATGACAACAGGCAGGAGCAGCCACAAGTGGAGAAATCCAGAATTACCCTTGGAAATTACCCCGGGCACTGGGTAGAAGATAAATGCCCATGGCCATCTACAACTGTCCCCCAATTGTTCTGCCAAACCCCATTTTTGGTAAAGCAAGCTTGCCAACACCTTACAGCTGACTTTTTCATCCAAAAAATGATAGTAGCTGAGAATGTTTCACCAGGCATGCAAGCAAATCAGGAAGGCAGATAAAAAGAGCTGTGGTTATGCTGAATTTACCAAAGTAAATGCACACCTCTGTGCACCTTCCTCACCTCATTGGGGGAACAGGAGATAAGAAATTACTTTCTCCAGTCCCATTTCTGTTGGACTGCATGGAAAATTAAAGAATTGTGCATGTGACCCAGGGAGAAGCTGACAGACATTTTTACTTTACACCAACCTATTACTGACTCAGAACAGAAGAAATTCAAACAAAAACCCCCATAATTTCCATATCTGACTTCAATAGGTTGGGCTACTCTCAGTGAGGGAGTGAGAGCCATTTAAAAACTTTCTTTTCTCCTTTTATTTTTTATTTGCCTTGAACACCTCCCAGTCTCTACTTTTATTCCTACTATGTGAGCATGTTTCACATAGAGGATTAAACAAACTCTTTCCTGCAGCTGAACCCACAGTTCCAGGGCTGACTTGCTTTAAAGCCAGGCCTTTCCTGAACGAGTAGAGGATTTTCAGGAATTTCTGAAGGATTCTTCCATGCACAAAACTCCCTTCCACAGAGAAATCTGTGCAATCAAAAACCTCTCCCAGGAATGTCCTCTAGGACTAGAACCTTGCCCACACTCACAGGAAAAACTCTCAGGAGAACAACTGCTACTTAGTGACAACCTCATTGTAATAGAAATGAGCCACTTCATGAAAATGGAAATTACAATTTCATGATGACAATGAAAATAAACATAAGGATGCTTTCTTTTCAATCCAATCTTGTACCAAGAGGAATGAAAAAAAATACTTTTTGTGGTCTCAGGTGAGCATTTTGTTTCATACAGTTTGTGTCGAACGATTTCTACACTGAACAGCACCCTAGGAATTGCCTGACCTGAGAAAGACAAATTCAGAGGTAAGAGTGCATAAAGAGCTCTGGTTACTCAGAATTTGCTGCACAGAACTCTATATCTCACCATAGAAAATAACAACAGAAATAAAATAATTCTATATTATCAACTGTTTGGCCAAACTGCACCAAGAACCCCAGTCAAACTCTAATCAAGGAAGCAGAGTGACAGGAAGAACTCTGGGAAGGAGGAGAAATAAGTGAAATCTGGCTTTTTTCTAGTGGAGATCAATGAGCCAGTGCGATTGCAGACAGATACACACTACCTTATGTGGAATAAACTCAGTTTATCATCACATACATGTTTTAGTTTTCACAAACAGGCTTCCTGAGACAGTTTTGCTCTGGTGAGTGAAGGGCTCTGCTCTTAGGCATAGTTCTACTGGCATAGAGCCAAAATTCCTGACAAAGGGCCAGCTCAGAAATGCTTTTTAGGTATTAAAAATTCACTCTCCTTCAAAACTGCTCAAGACACTGGCAGCCTGCAGAGTTCTCTGGCAAGATCAGCCCTACAAATCCAACAGTTTGGGTGGCATAAAACTTGGCTTATCCCAGCTCAGATGATTATTTCCTGATGGAGGACTTCTGGAGCCTCCCAAGGGACACACATCTGAAAGAACAGGAGTCACTGAACATCATCTTTCCTCTGTGGGATGATTTGCTGGTGGCCATAGGAGGGGGAAAGCAAGCACTGGTCCCTGGGAAAGCTGCTCAGCAAAAGCTGAATTTAGGAAATATTATGAAAGTCTCAGGCCACTGTGAAATCCAGTTCCTTCCACAACTCATGGAAACAAACTGCTTTGTGCAATGTCCATCAGGGAAGCAGCCACTCTCCAGATTTCAGAAAGGTTTCCTCTGTTCTCACTCAATTGCCATAAAAATTTTACCACAGGACTGAAGCACAGATTTTTTTTTTTCCCCTCTAGACCTTAAGAAACCTTGTCATCTGCTCAAAATAAGTTAACTGCTAAAAAACATCTGTTAGGTTAGGAGGTAAAATAGAGATAAAAAAGCCCTAGGGATGACTTTGAAAGATATTTTCCTGAGCAAATTATGGAAATCCTCCTGATCTGAAGAGAAATGGAAATTAGCAGAACTCCGTATTTCTGACAGCCCCAAAATCTCTTGTTGCTTTGTAAAACCTACCCTAAACTCAAGGCAGTCCGGCTCTGTGCTGCTCTTCATTTAATCTCTCATCCCACCTTCACAATGGCCTTTAAAGTTTGGCTCTGAGAGGCCAATTTTGAGCCAGGCTGAGATTTGCAGGAGTTGAATGGAAGGCACCAACCAGGAGCTGTGTCTCCCCACGTCCAGCATAAATCCCTCTGAAGCCACAGAGCCAATAAAAATGGAGTTAATTATAGCAGCTTCACCATGAATATGTAGGTTGTGCAACTCAGAAGAACTCAATAACCATTTTAATGGGGGTCATCTCTATTCACAGAGACATTGGGAGAGAATGCTCTACGTGGCTTAATTGTTGAAATTAAAAAGGTTTCTGCAATTTGCAAAGCTGATTTTTATGTTTTCTATAGAACAATGTGTCTTTGCTTCTGTGAAACACAGGGGACAACAGAAAACCACAGGCAGGAAGAGGAAAGCTCCTGCCATCACCTCCAAGCTCCCGCTGTGCACTGGGCATTTAAGCTGAAATGGCCTCTTTTCCCAAAGAGAATTTATTAGAATTAATCAATAGGCGGCTGGGGATCAAATCTTCAAAACCAGGCAGCACCCAGCAGCTCTCACCACGACCTGAACGTCCACTTCAGCAGATGTTCAAGCAACTGGACCAATTTTGGGAATGGAGGTTGACCCCTTTTGCAGACAAAAGACAAAATGTTTTGTATAAGCATAATTTTTGTTCTCCCCCTACCATTATACTCTGGAGAAAGAGCATTCATGGTTCTTGGGCACTAAAAATAGGTTAATAAAACTTCAAACAGATCAAATTCCTTGTCTGGTGTTGTTTCAAATCCCCAGGGGTTGTGAGGGCCCATATTTTACAATCAGAATTGCAAGAGACATTGTTTCATTGTGAGGTTCTTCTATTGCCACTCTCAAAGTGGCAGACTCCCCACAGACTTTGAAGAAAAATGGAAATTTGAGAGGTAAGTTTCCCAACCTCATGAAAATCTACCTGTGACAAGCCCCACACCTCAAAAAGCCCCAAACTCAAAACACCAACTCAGCACCCTGGAAGATCACAGGTGCTCAGGAAAGTCATCACAAAGCTCAGCTAAAATCTCCAGATATTAGGGCCATTCTGGAATGGTGATGCACCTGGCAGTGGAGGGGCAGGGTGACAGAAGGAGAGGACAAAGGGCAGAAAGGGTCTGAGCAGGGAGATGGCACAGATTGCCCACAATGACCAAAGCTTGAGAGGCTCAGATTGAACTCTAAACTGAGAATATGTATTTATAAGGATAATAACAAACCTCCAGATCTGTCAGTCTCCTGGAAACATAAACTAACACAGAGATAAGCAGTAAGGGAAAGCCCATAAGTAATGAATTTAACCCACAGGTGGTATTTTAGCAGCACACATTAAAAAAAGGCATGATACACAACCTGATCAAAATGGGCCAGAAAATGATGAGAGAAAACCCTCTGGAGCCAGGCTGGGAGAGCTGGGGCTGGTCAGCCTGGAGAGGAGAAGGTTGTGTGGAGACCTCACAGCTCCTTCCAGGGCCTGAAGGGACACAGGGAAGGTGGAGAGGGACCTTGCATCAATAGCTGGAGTGACAGGACAAGGGGAATGGATTCAGACTGACAAGGGGGAAATTTAGATGGGATATTGGGAAGGAATTGTTCCCTGGAAGGGTGGGCAGACCTGGCACAGGGTGCCCAGAGCAGCTGTGGCTGCCCCTGGATCCCTGGAAGTGTCCAAGGCCGTGTTGGATTTTGGGGTTTGGAGCAGCCTGGGGTAGTGGAAGGTGTCCCTGCCCCTGGACACTGGATGATCTTTAATGTCCTTTCAACCCAAACCATCCTGGGATTCTTTGAAAACCTCTCACGTATTTTAAAATAAAAACTAATCTAAATGGTTTTAAATAAAAATTAAAAACTCTGTTGAAATTTTTTTGTGCTATGGGAAACAAATGAATTCTTTTCCCAGTATGTTTGGCACAAAGATCTCTGGGAAAGCTGGAATAGGTTTGAGCTTCTGAAATGTATCTGCTTCCAACAGTAGTTTATGTCCAATTTGCTTTCTATTCTCCACTTATTTATTTAAAACTCAGTAATAAAAAATGGCACCGTGGAGACTCAAATTTGCAGTGTTCAGCAGTTACCTGGTCAAAAGTGCTCACTCTGAATGTTAAATTAGAACCACCAATTAATATTAATTAAAACAATCCCTAAGGTGTAAAACCTGCCCTATTTAGGGGAAAGGTAACAAAGTCCTACTGGATTTTTAATTATCACACTTTGCTGTAATTGGTTCACCCAACCTGATTATGGCCTTCAGGACACACACACTGGCAGCTCCCTTGACCCAGGGTCACTGGGTGGAATTTGGGAAGCAATTCCTTCATGTGGGAAGGAAGGGGGGCTGCACAGCAGGTTACAGAACAGGGCACCAGAACTGGGATTTTGTGAGGAAAAATTATCCTGGTTTCTTCTCAGACAAGCGTCCACATCCAACCCTGATGTTTGACACTTCTTCACAAAGGATTCATGCTTGGAAAGGAGGGAAAATGGAGTGATTCTGAGTCCTGGAAGGTACTCAGCTCCACTGTTCCAGACAAAGAAATGTGTGGTGCTAATGTTCCACTGACTACCAAGAATCCTCCCTGACACATTACTCCACTTATTTCATGGCTATTTTGATTCAAGTACTAAAAGCTCTGCAAAACTGAAAAAAAAAAAAAAAAGAATCAATCAAAATTTAAACCCTGTAAAAGCAATTTTGCAGCTCAGGTCTTGAGGGAAGGACAAAAACTTGGGGCATTCAATAATTGAAGCTCCATGAGCAACAGCAACTTGCAGGGTTACAGAGCAGAGCTTTTGACAGGCATTTCATGGAATTGCAGATGCTCCACCAGGCACAAAGAGGACTGGTTAAGCTCCCAATGCATTTTTAAGAGAGGGAATTAGAGCTATCCATTCCAGGTCATTACCCATGGAAGACAAGGAGACGTCCAGCTCCTCTAGTAGGTGGTTACTAAAGAACTCTCTCTTCCTCCGGGGAACACACTCCTTGTATTATTCCCCCTCCTCTCAAATTTAATTCTTCATAACTGAAAAATAAACCTGATTATTAACTTATATTTCTGGCCCACCCAGTGCTTCCTTGCAATATTATTTTATCTCATTTGCACGATCAGGAAATCCAATTTCCATGGGCTCAAAATCTGCTCCCTTCACCTTCCACCTAACAGAATCCCAGAGCTGTTTGTTCATGGAGGTATTTATTATTAGAATGTCTTGTGTAAAAAGGGGAGAAACATCCAAAACAGCTTCCAGCAACAGTTTTGCTCTAAACAGTTTTGCTTTTTGCCTGGCAGCAGGCAGCATTTAACACATCTGAATGTCATCACAGTGCTTTGCCCCAGAACATGGATTAGGGATGAGCAGGAACGCTGTGTTCTGAGGTGTGGATCTCCAGCTTTCACCCCTGCCCAAAGGGCAACTTGGTAATGTCAATGAGAATCCTACACTGTACCCCAAAATATTTCAACCTATGTTGCAGAGTCACTGAAGGATGACATTAAAGAGCAGGCTTCTCCCACTCTGTTCTGCTGATGCAAAGCTGAGTAATCTATAAAGCAGTAGCTCCCTTCCCTTCCTGGGAAGATTTAGGCTGGATTTTAGGGAAAAGATTTTAGTCTGGATTTTCTTCCCCTGTAGGTCATGGGGCACTGACCAGGCTCCCCAGGCAATGGGCATGGCCCTAAGGCTGCCAGAGCTCCAGGATGACAGAGAACTGAGGTTCAGGCCATCCTGTGAGGAGAAAGGAATTGAACTTGATGATCCCTGTGTGTCCCGTTCAGCTGATTTTCTGATTCCAACAATCACAGCAGGAAAATAGTGGGGGTGACTCACAGAAGAGTCACCAACAAGACAACTCAGGTGCAAAGGTCCATCTGTTGTAGGAGAAGTCAGAGTTTAGAGAAAAGCAAAAACCCAGCATGACACAGCTATTATAGAGCTGTTCAATTAATGTCTTGTCATAAAAATAATAATGATGTCACAGTAGACAAGCTGCTAGGAATAAACAATAAC
This sequence comes from Trochalopteron elliotii, assembly GCA_024734555.1. Classification (NCBI taxonomy): domain Eukaryota; kingdom Metazoa; phylum Chordata; class Aves; order Passeriformes; family Leiothrichidae; genus Trochalopteron; species Trochalopteron elliotii. Next base: position 160,612 of record JANPWX010000382.1, read on the forward strand.
AGGCATAGCCCTTGAAAAATGGCCTGTCAAGAAGTGAACTGAATATTTTGAAGAGGTTTTTTTATGAAAAACCCATGTGTATGATGTTAACCATTCACACTACAGAGTAATATTGCCCTTAAGTACAATAACCCAGCACATTTCCAGTATCTCATAGTGCCCTGGTGCTCCTGCATCTGCTGTTTAAAGAATCCATGGTTTCCTTCCCCCCCCTTGGAAATCCCAGTCTATTCCTTATTTCTCCTTAGTCGTGCTAGTTTACTCCCCAGAACAACACTCCCAACCAAAGGATCTCAAATGAATCCATACAAAATACTTTCCTTTTTTTTGTTTAAAAAAGTGATGTTCTTGCTGGACTGGGAAATTTGTGTCTTTGTTTAATTATAATTTAGTTCAATCAAAACTAATTATCTAATCACATCTATCCAGGCATCCATCCTCAAAAATGCTTGGATATAAATCTCAAATTTGAAAACTTAGTCTATCCCAGACTACTGCAACCTTGCCCCTGCAGGTCACATTGGTTAAATGGAAAGAAAAAATTGCCTTGTTTGCTTTTGCATTGAAACTTTCTAAAGAAACCAATCAGGTAAACAATAATAACAATAATAACAATAATAACAATAATAACAATAATAACAATAATAATAGTAGAGCAAACAAAAATCCCCTCCCAAATCTAAAGGGAAGACATGAAAAGAGCCAAGGATTTGAAGGCTACAAATACAGCATTCCCTAGAAAAATTGGGTTTTGGCGGGAAGTTTTTCCAGGGAGAAAGGGCGAGGCCAATTCTCAACACAACATAATAATTTTCATTATCTGTTAGAGAACATATAGAAATATTTGGGAATGCCAACTATCCCAAGTTTGGATTGTGAAAACCATTCCAAACCCTTGCATACCAGGAGAAATCTGGCACAGCTGCAGGATGTTATTTCATCTCCACTGCCTGCTAACTGAAAAATTTATGTGCCCATTACTACCTTTGATGATTATAATGATGTCATTTACTTGGTCTAAAGTCGATGTCAGAATATACCTGGTCTTGATGACAGCAATAAAGAAAAAAAAAAATCACTCCATGGCAAAAAAAAAGTGATTAAAATTACTATGAAATTCCCATTACTGCTGGACTTCTGATAAAAATCATGACCTTGGCAATCAGCACATTGAGGGAAGTATTAACATGGCCACTGGTAAAAGGAAATCAACCCTAAAGTCAACAAGAAATCATCAAGAACTGGAGGTTGATTACACTCACATATTAGCCATGGCAGTAGCACATGCCTTGGCCTGGACTTGCTAAGAACCAGGCTTTAAATGATTTTGTCAGGGCCCACTTCACATTTGGGATTCTGCTGGTGACACATTTGCTTTTTTTCAGGGTGTTCCAGGGCTGCTGCAAAGCCTCAGTGCCACAGGGCATGGCCTGGGCACACCTTTCTCTCCTCTCTGACTCCAGCTGTTACTCCTTTCCATGGAAAATTATCTTGGTTTGGTCTTTGTCCCAACTTAAAAACGAAAATTCAACATTTCTGAAGCTGCCTCTAAAGACACAAAGCACATTAAATACATGCAGATTCCACAGCAGTTACAGACCTATCCCCACAACAAAAATAAGTGGTGTTTTTACAAATTTTTCCCATCCCTATCTTCCCTATTCTTGCTACAATGCCTTCCTCTAAAAATCGATGTAACCCTTCAAGTTCCTGGCTTTAAAATAAATTGATTGTACACAGAAAAGGTCACTCACTTCAGTAAAATGCAAACTCTGGACCTGTTTCCTCATGGAGCAGAGCCTGGGAGAGCAAAGCACTGAAGATTCCCATGGGAGGAACTTTATCCCCAAAGCTTTGTGTATTTGTGACTGTCCCTGTACCTCTCCTGGCCACAGGTTCCAGCCAGAAGGAAAAACAGGGAAACAGAGACAGTAAATTACTGCAAAACCTCTTTGAGCTCTCAGCTATAAATGCAAACGTTGCATAGGAAAGTGCCTTCTTGGCCTGAATCTTTCTGCCTTTACAATTTAAAGCCCTACACAACTACACAGGTATCACAACAAAGCAACAATTCCAGTCTAAACACAAAAGCAGCAATCCTCAAAACAGCTCTGAGAAGCTGTTTCACCTGTTTATGTAAACTTATTATCTAAGCACATATACCCAGGCATCCATCCTCAAAAAATGATTGGATATAAATTTCAAATTTGAAATCTTAGGCTATCCCAGCCAGGAGACCACTGCAACCTTGCAGGCAACATTTGATAAATGGAAAGCAAAAAAATGCCTTGTTTGCTTTTGTATTGAAACTTTCTAAAGAAACCAATTAGGTAATAATAACAATAACAACAATAATAATATTAATAATAATAATAAATCAAAACCCATCCACAAACTAAACACAAGACATGAAAACAGACAAGGATTTGAAGGCTACAGATACACTATTCCCCAGAAAAATATAATTTTGACAGTTAAATTTGTGGTTGATCTGGGGACCGAGTGCATTTTGTCTAATCTTAGTTCAAGCACATGCTAAGGTTAGGAAACATGGACTGAGAAATAGCAACATCAACACTGCAGCTCTAATTATCTCCATGTGTATAATTTAGGAAAATTTTGTGTCCATCTGCTGAGAAGTAGAGTTGATAACTCGGGCCCACTTGTCAGACTTCCAGACCTGCATCCAACTTGTCTCCAACACTTGGGAAGAAGTTATCCATGGACACCAATGGACATAACACTGGCCTGCAGGGAAGCAATCATTTAATCTTTGGATGCTTAAAACACACAGGCTTTTCTGCCTGCTTTCTGTAGTGACAGGATGGGAGGGAACGGCTTCAAACCCAAAGAGAGAAGGTTTAGATAGGATATTGGGCAGGAATTGTTCCCTGGCAGGGTGGGCAGGCCCTGGCACAGGGTGCCCAGAGCAGCTGTGGCTGCCCCTGGATCCCTGGCAGTGTCCAAGGCCAGGCTGGACTTTGGGGCTTGGAGCAGCCTGGGACAGTGGGAGGTGTCCCTGCCCATGCCAGGGGTGGCACTGGATGGGCTTTGAAATCCCTTCCAGCCCAAACCATTCTGCGAGTCCAGATCCCACCCTAGAGGCAGGCACATTTCTATGACTCCCAGACTGCTCCCATCTTCACAGGCCTCAGGAAGGCCAAAGATGTCTCAAACTCTGCAGGCAACCCAGCACATTTCTCATCCCAGTTAGGGACTCTGGCCTCTGTGCTCTGGGCCTGGTGAAGTCCTAAACCTTTACAAGTACGGTGGTGTTCAGCCAAAGGTTGGACTCGATGGCATTGGAGGTCTTTTCCAACCTCAACTGCTCTGTGATTCTGAGCAACAGGAAATTCCAGACAGAAATAAAAAAAAAAAACAAACCAGAAGTGACTCGAGATCCTTGAAGTGTGAGTGACTACAGTGCTTGTGTGCTGGAGGTGCCCCCTGTGCAGGGTTTGGGGTGTGGTGGTGGCAAACAGGTGGGCACAGAGCCTGGGACTCAGGCTGTGTCTGAGGCCAAGCTGCTCAGCAGCAAACAAAGCCCATGTGATGGATGCTCTGTCCTTTTGCCCTTTCTTTTCTCCCCAGGCTGAAGGGCCAGAGAGACTCAGGTTGACGCTCTCAAAGTCAGGGGTTTGTGAAAGATGTAGGAACACAAATTTTCCATGAATGATGGAGCCATTAGATGTTCAATCCTTACCCAGCCAGACAGGGCCTCTTGGAAAAGCCTTAAAGGCTTTTCAAACCAACAGCCACTTCCAAGAGGTTATTGCTGCCCAGACACAGAACATGGGTGTCCTTATCCAGAATTTCATTTAATGGATAATTGTTCTCTGGAAAGCAGTAAGATAATGTCTGCCAGTACAACTACTTCTCAATAAAAGCTCATTTTTTGTATTCCAGCTCCACACTGGCTGACCTGAACATTTAGAGCCTTCATTGATGCACATGTGAAGCATTTGATATACCCCTTGTTAAAGTCTTCTCCTGCAGGAAATAGCTCCTCTCTTCTCAGCAAGTTGCCAAGAGAGCCCCAAGGACACAACAGGATTTACACCATTGTTGCACAGAGTGAGAAGAACTATTTCTTCTGTTGACATTCTGCTTGCATTGAAATAGAGAAAAAAGCCTTCCTGCTTAAGGGACTTCCTTTAAGCTGGAATTTAAACCATCTGATACATCAAGAGAAGTCTGAGGTACACAAATAAAGCCCTGTCTTTTTTTGAAAATCAAATATAATGAATATGTGGGGGCTGGAACTAGATGATGTCTAAGGTGCCTTCCAGTTAAAACCTTACTAGGATTTTTTTTTTTTTTTAGTTTATTTTCTAAGGGAAACAGAGTTGGTAGCAGAGGTGTGATCTGGGTGTGAAAATGTGAAAATGGTCCAAGAATATGTTCTGGGACAGAGATCTCAAGGCAGGCTTTTTAGCAGTGAGCCCTGGAGAGAAAGAACTGTACTTAATAAAAAAATTGTTTGAAATTTCTCTGTTTTCTCCTACACAAAATGGCAAGTTCAAATTTCACATTTTGTCAAGAACAGCTATTAGACCCACAACCAACAGAGAATCCCCCAGAAACCAAACCAATGCACAAGGCTCTTATGCCATGTCTGAAAGATCATATAAAGCTATCAGAAAGATTAATTCATCCACCAGTAAAGAGGTTTAACTTTTAAGGTAAAAGCAATCCTGGGTTTTCTTTGCAATGTCAAACAGTGGAGCATCATCCTGAATCTAAAAGATGAAATGAGATGAATGACATTTTCTTAACCAGTGACTGCCCTGTTGTTCAGGAGAGTCAATCTGCCTGTGTAAGGCCCAGGTGTCATCCAGGTGTGTGTCAAACTGCCACCCCCAGCCTGGCATTTGGGATTTACCCCTGGAAGGTGGGAACACTCCTGCCCAGACACATGGCTGGAGTGAACATTCCTGAAGGCAAATTCCACATTGGTCAAACCCCTTCCCATGAACTGCAGAAATAACAATCTGAAATGTTCACTGACAGAGCTCAGTCCTCAAGTTACCTCATCCTATTTAAGCTTGTGGTCCCATAGAGAAATTGCAGGGGCATGTCCATCCCAAACGTGCTCTCATTTCTGATAGGCAACCTGCTAAAAGTAACAAAAATGCATTTGCTGCTGAGATGGGGAACGGGCATTATGGGATGTTGGGCCTACTCCTGTTCAGACAGATCCCACGGCAACACTTAGCACAGTGCCAGGAGTTAGAAAGGCTGTGCCAGAGCAGGCTGGAGGGCTCATGGAATATCCAGAATGGGAAGGGACCCACAGGGATCATAGATCTACCTCCTGTTCCTGCCCAGACACCCCAACAATCCCACCCTGGCCATCCCTGGAGTGGTGTCCAAACCCTTCTGGAGCTGTGGCAGCCTCGGGGCTGTGCCCAGTCCCTGGGGAGCCTGGGCAGTGCCAGCACCCTCTGGGGGAAGAACCTTTCCCTGATCTCCAACCTAAACCCTCTTGGCACAACTCCAGCCAGTCCCTGGGTGCTGTCCCTGTCACAGAAAGCAGAGTTTGGAGCTGCCCTCAGGGGGGGCTGCAGGCCACGATCAGCTCTGCCCTCAGGCTTCTCAAGCTCCAGCTGAACAAGCAAAGCAACCTCAGCCCTCCCAGGACCAGGTGGGCCACTTCTTCACCTCTGGTCATATCAAAAGCACAAGCCAAGGCAATGGAACAAGGAAAGAAAACAAAGAAAAAAAACCCCACACCTCCTTGAACCTTTCTCCCTGTCCACTATTTCCAGACCAGGTCTTTATCAAGCCATGCTCAGACCAGGTGCTCAGTAACTTGCCATGGGTTTCTCCTCTAAAACCACATCTGCTCTTCTTTTTAGTGTGTGTGAACTTCCAGTATTTCCTGGAATTGTCCCAATAGGGTGAAAACTCTCCTCTCCTGTTTGTGTTGAGCCCTAGCTCCTCAAGTTTCAGCAGAGGTCCTTAAAACTGCAGTGAACAACTGGTTCCTCTTTATTCTCCACACAGCATATTTTTAATGTATTGGTTAATCTTGACTGGACATTTTCATGGAACCATCTACTGCAAATCCAAGCTCCTGCTCCCAAATGGCAACAATCAGATCAGAGACAAATTTGTTTCTTTCTACCCATCTTTTGCCAATTACACTGAATTTCAGTTGGCATTTTAAGAGTAATCCCTCTCACAAGGTCCTCTGCAGATCTTCCTTGTCAGCTCTCACTTCAGAACCCCCAAAGCAACTTAGTGGCATCACTAAATATCCTCATGTATCCACAGTAAGCCTGTTTTTCGAGATCTACTGATCAGAAATCCTGATGTGCCTCTCACTTCAGTGGTGAGCTCCTTCCCTCACAAGGACTGATCCCAGGCTTTTAACCTCCATTTCCTTCTTTCTAACCCTACTTTCTAATTATTTGTCCATAGAAGGATCTCTTTGCTAAAGTTCTCCCTAATTTCTTTAAAAACACACCAGTGAAGATATGAGGCCAAAAACTCTTGATAGAGAATCCTTCTCCGAAATCACCACCCATTGTCTGTTGCCCAAAAAGCCACTTCAGCCAAGAGGATTCACCCAAAGACAGTGGGTAAATGGGTACAAATACACCAGATCTCTGTCATGAGAAGAGCTGGACAAGGGGTATCACTGTGCTCTGCAACAGCAACAAAAGTTGACTCCTCAAGTCTCTGACAGTCTCCCGGGGTGAGATTTTTGTACAAAAATCCTCCTCTCAACTTCTATCAGAGGTGGCTATTGTTTTCTCAAGAAGTTTTCCAGTGGATATCACAGAGTCTTTTGATTATGTCTGAGAGACCCCACATCCAGCTGGAAGCTGACAGGTCTGGAATCCCAGAAACACAAAATTGACAATGCACAGGCCAAGGGCAGGTTGGTGTTGAGGGATTGCTTTTGGAAATAGGTATTTATTATTACCAACATCAAGAGTCTGAATTAGGAAAAAAATGCCATGGAAGACAACCTATAGCCTTTCAAGGTCCATGAGGCACCTAAAAGATACTCCATCTATAAGGTGATTTGGGAAGCTTCAGAGAGACTTGTATGTGGTCATAAGATACACACATCCAGTTTACATTTTTCTGGCAAAATACCCAGATAAATCAAAGGCCATCAGGTTTCCCTCTCCTTGTCATACAAATAAATTACAAGCATCAGGATTATTTTATTAAATTAATTAATGAATGTGTTAACATTATTATGGAATTTATTAATATTGTTATATATGGTCTTTCTGATTACAGCACACCACAACAGCTTTTATGTTCTGCAGAATAAACACTGTCAAAGGAAATTTCTTTATGCAATTCAGTCACAAAGAGCACCAAAACCTTCACTGGATACACAACCAGTATGTTTCCAGAATAGATTTTTTTGTGTGCTAAATATTACTACTCTTATGTTTCAAGAAAAAAATAGTTAAACCTTCCTTTCCAAAGCAAGAGTATTATTGCAAGGTGACAGCAAAAATTGCTCTTGACAATTTAGATATCATACAAGAGACTGTGAGACTTCCAGAGCTATCAGCCTCTAACCACTTTTCATTCAGTCTGACATGTGAAATCCACTATTTAAACACCACAGCTGCTTAAATAAAAGCAGGATTTTGAATATTCTGTCCTGCTACTTGATTATTTCAAGTACGCAAAGACACACATTGTCAAACCAATTTGGTCACATGTGGGTTTTTTTCAGCTCAGAAGACCTTGTTTTCTGAGCAGCCTGAGAACCAGCTATAGACTTGAACTAAAAATGGAAGGACTGAGTTATTGTGAATGAGTCAAAAACTGACCATGCCAGTCAGTTGGATAACTGGATAACTGTTGATCATTTTCAGCTCTCTCAAAGAGAAATCCTCAAAGCGTCTGAGGGATGGAATCCCTCTCAGGTTTTGTAACACCACTTTATCTGGTTATACCCAACTGATCCTGTGTGACAGAGCAACTTTCCTAAAGGGAAGGTTAAACCAGATTATTCAGCCTTGGACAAGGGATGGAGGGACAGGACACAGGGAATGGCTTCCCACTGCCAGAGGATAGGGCTGGATGGGATATTGGGAAGGAATTGTTCCCTGGGAGGGTGGAGATGTCAGAGCAGCTGTGGCTGGCCCCTGGATCCCTGGAAGTGTCCAAGGCCAGGCTTGGAGCAGGCTGGGATAGTGGAAGGTGTCCCTGACATGGCAGGAAGGAGCTGTCCTTCAAGATCCCTTCCAATCCATTTCATGATTGTATGAAAAGAAAAACGACCAAAAAATATTCCCATGAACTGCAGTGAGTTCACTGAATGTTCTCATTCTAAATGAAGCCCACAACATCTGATTTACAAATGCCAGCACTTTGCTGCTCCCCTGACTTTGGGCAGCACTGAGCACCTGCTCGCTCCCTCCCCACCCCACCCCTTTTCTGAACCATGCTTTTATTACATTTCATGTATTGTCCAAGACAGCCATAACTGGAGTTGACTAAATAAATTTCCTTGAGAAATTTATACGGGGTTTGAAAGTTTAATGCAACTGCCAAAAGATTTTTGGAGTACTGGGAGAATTAATCTTACTACTCATTACATTTATTGATTCCAATCAAGCTTCCAGACATCAGCATAGGTGCCACTGCTAAGAAATAAAAAGTTTCCAGGAAATCTCCACATAAATCTAAAGTGACTGCCAGCTTTGGGGAAGGGAAAAAAAGCTGAGGAAGAGGTGTGTAATCTGCATGCCAGACTAATAGGTGTTATCAGCCATCACTTGAGGAGCTTTCTCCAACACTGCTTTTATAACCAGCTCAAGATGAGACTTCAGCCCTCAAGCCTGCAAAAGGGCCAATATTCATAACAGCATTTTTCTCTTTCAACACTGTGAATTCAATTAGGGATGAAAAGCAAAAAGGCACTTTCACACATAAAGGTTGTGGGTTTTTTTCTTTTCTTTTTTTAATTAGAAGCTGAATCTGGTTGAAGGGAGAAGCTGAGCAGCCATGCCTTCATTCTATACTAAATAAATAGAATAACTTTGCTGCTATGTCTGACATCATGAGCAAGTGGAGGCTTTTCATTTGAAGATGGAAGAAAACAGTGATTGTGAGTTTTGGATATAATTTACCACATTTGCTTGAGTAAACCTGAGAGAAAAAGAGCACTTGTGAAGGGATGAGAAATAATGACACAAGTTTTTTGCTTTCTACAGCTCCTATTCCAGTCCTCCCCTAGGCCTGGAGTGCAAACCACAGCTCATGCTGAGGGAATACCATAATCCAGACAGCATTGAAGGAGTTTGGTTGAGAACAGCATGAGAAAACATTTTATTTACACAATTCAGAACTGATTTTAACTTAATTGCTTTGCACTGTTTTTTCTTTTGTTTGCTTGTTTTGTGTTTTTTTGTTGGTTTTTTTTTTGGGGGGGGGTGTGGTATAAGTTATATAAGGCTACACTGGAAAACACTTGGGAAAAGAATTATGCCAAAAATTTGCTGCAACTCTGAGTTTCTGAAGTATCACAGTAAGTAAGAGCAGTACTGAAAACAGGCCCATGTGAAAGACCTTTCTGTATCACCTGTGAGGTAAAAATTTCTTGAATTGGTTGGAATGGTTCATATTATAATAAATATTTTAAAACTTTCATATTTCTCAGCATTTTGCTTTCAATTTAATTTATAAGAGAACAACACCTGCAATGCTAAATAAAAAAATGTCAATAACTTGTCAGAATTCCTTGATGATTGCCATTTTGCACAAATATAACCTGGATGTAGTTTAATCCTGGTTAGGCCTTACAAAATTAAGCTAAATGTAAACTATAAATCAGCCTGATCAGTTTGAAATTTCTATTTTTCTGTGTCATCATTTGACTTCGTAAATGAGGGTGATTTTGGGGCATGGTCTTAAACAGCAACATAAAAAGTAGCTTGAAACTTCCTGTCTAGGTAGATTGTAAACCTGTTGTCTCCACAGAAAAAAAGGAATTTTCTGCCTAGATTATACCTAACCTAGCACAGGAACCTATCAAGCCACAGGATCAACCTGTGGAGTTTTGTGTGCAAGTTTTCATTAGCTGATGATGCTGGGAAGGTTTTGCTGCTCCACTCCTGATACAAATGAGAGTTTACTCCTGACAGATTATCTGACTACCCCTTGTAACTGAGAGCACAGGTACAACCTTAAAAACCTCACAGCAATTTTGTTCTCTATTAACTCAACCTCACCAGGCCTGTGAGACCCACCTTGGCAGAGGGAGTATCACCTAGGAGAGAATGTGCTAAAACTTAATATACAATATTAAACAAACAAACAAACAAACATACATATCAGAAATAAGCTATTTTAGTGTTGCCTTTTATATATATTTAGAGATCTCACTGAGAATCACCAGCACCAATGTTAACTAACCAGGCTGGCTGACAAAGGGAGCAGATGTGAATACAGTAGACTCATGCACTGGAATTAATTACATCCAGTTTTAGGTGATGACACAAATAAAGGTCAGGTTGTACTGCTGAGGTGATCAGGAACACAAACTGCAAATCTATTGCAACATTTAATTACCCCCATTCCCAACAGGGCAGGAACCCTTTCAGGCAGCTGTGTGATGAACAAATACTTAAATGTCACACCTGGAAAATTACCCAACCTGTGCCTCCCACATCAGATGCTTCCCATTTAAAACCCAACAAGAGCAGCTCTGTTTCTGATGCATAGAAGACAATTCACACTCTCTTTCTAATTGCCACTAATTGCCAGCTACAATTTTATCCACAATTTCAAGCCTGAAAACGATGCCTTCCATCAGCTGCAAACAGATAACAAAAGGCTGGAAGGGAACATTACTCTCATGTGTTTGGATATCCTCTGCAAACCCGAGTTAAGAATGTTTTATCCAGCCCCATGGTGGCATTTCTTGAATTCTACAGAACTGTGATTTTAAAGCATGGAGTAATGTGATAACTGATCTCATCCTCAAGCTACCTTTGAAAACTTCATTCTTACTCTCCATTTCCATTCTGTGTTTATCTGATTTCAGCCTCCTACAAGGATCTTGTCCTGCTCCTGTCTGTCACTCCAGTCTGCCTCCAGAATTCAAGAATTTCATTTAATCTCTGCACCTCTAACCCGTTAGGTAAGAGTCAGCTCCTTGGAAATTTTTATTCCCAGGACATTTGATCACCAGAACCAGCCTAAAATTAAACATTAGGTAAACTTGCTAAACATATTAACACATGCAGTTCCATGTTTAACTGTAATAAAGAAAAATATTAGAGAAAAATCACAAGGTTGGATATCAGGAGGAATTTCTTCCTGGAAAGGGTAGCCAGGGATTGGAAATGGGACATTGGTGGGGTCCCCATCTCTGGAGATGTCCAAGGAAGGCCTGGACATGGAACTCAGTGCTCTGGGCTGGGGATGCCTTGGACTCCATGGTCTGGGAGGGCTTTTCCAGCCTCGGTGATCCTGGGATTGTTTTCTTTATTATTAAAAATGTGTATTCCCTGCATTCAACAGCAAACCCAAAAATGAAATGTCAAAAAGCCCCTCACCTTTCAAACCCTGTGTGTGTGTGGCTTCCAAAAAATCCTCCAGCTAACTGCACTGTATTCCTTGTTCTCCTCTGGGCACTTCTCTTCCACAGCTCCCCCAGCCTTGCTTGTCAGCTGGACCTTATTCCACAGCCACGCAGAAGCACCCGGGGCATCATCCCAGAGCAGCTCACTCCTCCTCCCCCTGCAGTGGCTCAGCAGGCTCCTGGTGGTGCTGCAGGCAGTGAGAAGCCCATGCTCTGTGGGAGAGAAAGCCAGCATAAGAGAGGAGACAACACAGAAGGCACAGCCAGACCTGGAACGTGACCCAGTTGGGAGGGTTGGGACACAACAGCTGCTCTGCAGAGAATGATCCCAAGGGAAGTGCCTTCCAAAGCAGTTGTGGCTCTAAAGAGCAAAGAAAGGACTTGGCCCTTCTTCTCTCCCAGCCTCTTTCTAGGTATTTTAAACTGGCAATAAACAGCTACAAAAATACAGAATGGTTTGTGCTTGAACCAATCTGCTAAACCATCCCCAGAATGGTTTAGGTTGGAAGGGACCTTAAAGATCATCTTGTTCCAAACCCTCCAGCAATATTTCCTAGAAAATGGTCCTGCTCAGTGCACTGTTCCTCACATGTGAATAAAATGGCCCCTAAGCTCTAACTACTCTTCATTAATTACAGCTTAAAACTTTATGTGCCTTCAGCAAACCCCAAGTGATCTTAAAGAGAGGTTCAAGAGCATTCACCAGAAAGCAGAAAACCCAACAGGAATGCTTCTTGTCTCTTCTCATCAGAACAAGGGGGCACTTTAAATAAAGACCATTTTGTGAAGAGATTGCAAAAATACTAAGGAAAATATAAAGTGCAAGGCTGATTTTTCAAATGAAAAGACCAATAAGATATGAAAATTGAGAGCTTGAATTTCTTTAAAAAATCAGAAAAGCTGGAATTTCACAACAGTAATAGGTTCTAGGAAAAACTAAGTGAAACTCACTGGAATGAGGTTTTAATATCCAATTAATGAGCAGAGGAGGATTTGGTCAGAGCCACAGCATCAGCCTGGGGGCCTGCAGCAGGCACAGGAGCCTCAAGCTGAGCAGCAGAGCTGGAGCTGCTGCACCAACCAAGGTAGAAGCAGAGGATGATCTGAACCAACAGCTCTTGTCCTCAAATCACTTTTTCTTAATTTAAAAAAAAAATCAATTAGAAACACTTTTCATGGATAAATAAGATAAAGCTTTGGTCCAAATTGTGAGGAAAAAAGTCTGTGCAACGCCATGGGTGAAAGCCTTGGGAGCACAACCTGTAGGATGAGTTTGGCTGACAAGGAAGCAGGGCAGAACAGTGGAGTTCCTTTAACCATGCGGGAAATCATGGCTGAAACAAATCTTCATCTTCCAAGTTAGAGCCACAAATACTCTAAAACCACTATAAACGTTTTGGAGTCAACCAGAAATTAATTCTTTAATTTTTTGTCACAGGGGTGAGTGGAGAAGGTTGTGTAAGGAGCTAATGTTGAAGAATAATAATCCCCTTGGATGTGAAGGAACTTGGATCCATTGACACCACACAGCATCCCTCAGCCACGAGTCACATACTTCAAATTATAATACTCAGGAGACTGAGCAACACTGCAGGAGGAAGCTAATCCTGCACCAAAGCAGGAAATGGTCCTACTGGTTTTCAGCCCTACAAACCTTTAGAATTTTTCTAAAGCTTCTGAGACAAAGTTACTTACAAAAACCACATATAAGAGGCAAAGGTGTTGGAAACACCAGTGTTGGGGTTACTGAGGCAGAATTAATTCACCTCTGATGCACAGATTTGTCATGAAACCATCTAGAATCACTCCTTTGTTCCACAAGGCACAACACCAAAGGGAGAAGAATAAAGTAAATGGTACAGCCAGAACTTCTGATTGCTTGGATTCCTACCTTCCAAAAAGAATTCTTTGATTACAGCCTTTGTACAGAATGCACACACATACACAGACACAGATCACCCCCGTGTCAAAGGCTGTGCAGCTCAAAAAGAAAGATTCCTCCCCAAAACAAAGGCTGGCTTTCCAAGACTCGCTTTCTATCATGAATATTCCCTGCTCTCCTCCTCTGGTGACAAAGAGAAAGCAGCACCAATTGCACAGAAGCTGCTCTCAGACAAGTGACATTTAGCCCAGTGTTCCTCCCGTCGCTGGCAATCCTCCCCCGCTCCAGCGTGCTCACATTAATAAAGAATTCAGAGGTGAGCAAGAATGTGTCAAGGACTGGGGGAGAAAAGCAGCATTAGGGAGGAAAACGCATTAGAAAAATGAAAAACAAGATCAAGCTAACCATGAATCTCATATTGCAGGACTACTGAGTTGCCTTATTAAATTGCATGTAAGGAGAAAAATACATGAAAGGGGTGAAATTAGGAAAAGCAGATACCTACCCAGTACTGAAACACCAGAAAATCTCCTGGAATTCAAACAACATATTTTAAAAGAGGGCGAAATTAGATTACATCTCCAGGCATTTTCTCTATCAAATCTACATGTGAGCATACTTTTCCTCTGTTTTCCAGAGCAGTGAGTGTGTACCTGATGTGTATGGGAAGAAAGAGAAGCTCTAATATTAAGGCATTTGTTCCAAAAACTCTTCTTCCCTGTTTTCACCTACCAGACTTTCCTGTCTGATCCATCTTTCCCTCTCCTTCAAGGTTTTCTTTGAAGGGTTTGGGTTCAGCAAGGAAGTGGTCAAGAAAATCCTTGAATACGCACCCCAGAGCAAGAAATTTGGGCAGGAGATAAAAGGTTAAGCAGCCTGCAAAGTGTAAAGGTTCAAAAGTCTCAGGTGCTCAACTAAATCCAGAGGTGTGACCTTAATTAAGCCATCAAATTGCTTTATGATTCAGAATCAAAGTACAGCGTGTCCTATCCTCTCCTATTTCCATCAAATACATGTCCAGGACATAAGGGGCTCCAGTTAATTAAGAAGGATTGCTGAAATCATGTAAAGCATCAGAAAAAACTCAGAGGTAGAGTCATTCATCTTAAAAGGGAGAATAAAAAATTAACAAAATCACTTTGCAGCACTCGAGGGGGAAAAAATTGAATTATGCCCATTCTTGACTTAAAATACTTTGCACTTAAAACTTTGCAGGCTGGGGTTCCCAAATGGGAAATACATGTGCTTTGGACCCCAGCAAATACAGCATGAAATGTTTCACTACATGCCTGTTCATTAACATTTTATGAACACGTTAATTAGAGCAATTCTTAACTGTGTTCACAGTACAAAAGCACTGCATACATTTAAAATCAACTGAAACCACATTAAAACTCTCCACTTTAAGGATGGGAGTTGCCAAGGTTCAAAGAGCAGGGGATCAAAACAGCTGGTTAAAAGTATTCAAGATAAACCAATCCAAATATCAGGAGCTATTTTTCCCATACAAAGTTGACTGTTTTAATGAAGGTGTTTCATATGAGAAGACATGCAATAATTTGAGTAATTTTAAAGTTAAAGGGTAATGGATACAAATTACAAAAACAACCCTTCACTGGTGGAGACAAATCATCTCATTAAGCCTGGTGACATTCCAGGATTCAGTTGTAACAGAACTGCACCAGTCAGTGCTTCAGTAGCCTCTAATTGATTTGTTTTCTCAGCCATTATGAAGCGTAAGAAGGAAGGAAAGCTTCCCAATGCCAGTGAATTACCCTCATTTGGAGAGGAACCCAGGGATGATTTCAAATCAGGGAAGCAGAACCTTGTGAAGAGATTTCCTGAGATCAGAACAAACCAATGTTGTCCTGCTCAGAAACGAGACATGGACACCACCAGGAGCAGACCCTGGTGATGGGATCCAAATCTAAATGAAGAATGGCAGCTACATGGGAAGAAACCCTCTCCAGGAGCTCTTTTCTGATTCTGTTCCTTCATGTTCTCTCTGTTCTCCTCTCCAAGGCTGTGTTCTGGCAAGA
Organism: Trochalopteron elliotii; assembly: GCA_024734555.1. Taxonomy (NCBI): domain Eukaryota; kingdom Metazoa; phylum Chordata; class Aves; order Passeriformes; family Leiothrichidae; genus Trochalopteron; species Trochalopteron elliotii. Next base: position 176,099 of record JANPWX010000382.1, read on the forward strand.
AACCTCCCTCCCAGAGTGCTGCTCGCATCTCATCACTGACATATCTGCTTCAAGCCAAGCTTTCTTCATCTTAATGTAAAGAGATTCATCAGCAGAAAAAGGCCAAGTGATCTGTTTGTCCTCAGAGGTGACCAAAGCTCCACACTGGATTTCTTATTTAACTGATTCCATCTATAACAACTCCAGATTCCAGGTTCTCCCTACCATCATCCGTTCTTTCTTTGCCGCACCACAGACTCCCCCCAACCCAGAAAAATGACTATATCTATTTGATTAATGCTTGACTTACAGCACCAGTCAGTGCAACTATAGAAACTTTATTTTTACAACTAAATATAGCAGCAGTAATGTTTTCAGTTGCCACAGCTAAAACAGTTGGCTTGGATTAGCGTATTTTGAAGTTAGCTGGTCAATAATTGCCCAAATGGAGATGATGTCGAGCTGGGGGTCGCAGCAGCTGAAATTAGACAGATCTGTTGCAGTATTTCTCCCTTTTTAACTCCAAGCTAGGCCTGAATTTTGTAGCTAAAGCTGTAACCTACTCCCTGGAAACAGAATCTTGTTCATACACATAGAAATTGTCTTCCTAATCTTCACATTTCTTAAAAGAAGTCCTAGTGGCAAAAATTTCATCCGGAAACTTCTGGAATTCCTCAGAATACATCATGCATTATGAAACTCTGATTGTGAGGAAATGGTTCAATTTGGGCCCCAGGAGAAATTTGAATGCCAGGTCTATACTTTAAGCTTTTCAAAATATATGTGAATGCCCTGGGTCTGGTAAAAGGGATGTGTCACAGACTTGTCCTTCACAGAATCCCAAATGGTTTTGGGCTGGAAGGGACCTTAAAGCCCATCCAGTGCCACCCCCTGCCATGGGCAGGGACACCTTCCACTATCCCAGGCTGCTCCAAGCCCCAAAGCCCAGCCTGGCCTTGGGCACTTCCAGGGATCCAGGGGCAGCCACAGCTGCTCTGGGCACCCTGTGCCAGGGCCTGCCCACCCTCACAGGGAAGAGCAGAAAATGCAATTCTATAATCAAGGTTGTCATGGTATTTAAATGTTTCATGGCAATGGTTTTGCTCTAGACTGGTGCTGTGAAGTCTAGAAATAATCAGTTCCATTTAGCCTATGAAGTCATTTAAGGCAGGGGCTAAGGATTTTCAGGTGCACCTGGTTTCAAATACCTTCTACACCTGAACATACACTGGTATTTTAACTTAAATCCATTACACATCACCTGTTTCATGCTTAGAAATTTCAGGCTTTTCCTCGAAGAATATTGAAATGAATGAAAAACTTTGAGATACAGATGCGGCAGGCTGAGTCATAACCCATTTTACAGACAAATCCAGAGCTGTGCAGCAATATACCCTGAAGTGAGAAGCTCACTTCTCCTCATGCCCCTCAAAAGAATTAAGAGCTGCACCTCTGACACCCCAGCAATTTTCTGCTTCACAAACAGCAATAAATGACAGCGTTTCCAAAGAGCACACATGGAGCCATGGGATGGCCTGTGTACATAAATATAGATACACTCGGTTTGCTCTGTGCCTGAACACTTGAAAAGCAGCAAGACAAGGAAAAATTAAATTTTCAAGAACAGCATGAACTGCACCACAAATATATTCAGTATTTCCTCTGTTAAACATACTGTGTCCCATACAGAACACAAAACACCAAAGTTACACAAAGTCAAAGTTTTTAAAGGAAATATCAAAGTTGGACTCCACAATTTTATCACATTTTAACGTTCTGAGTATGTTACCTGCTTCTGATTTTTATCCAGAAAAAGAGTTTAACCTGGAGCCAGGGTTCCATAAAAAACCCCAACAAAATAACACTCAAAAAAAACCCCCAAAAACCAAAATCACCAAAAATAAACCCAACCAAACTGAAAATACTTAACCTTTTGGAAACTGACATAAAACTGTCCACTATATCTTTTCTTATTGAACTTTAAATCCAAGTTGCAATGGATCAAAATAAATATTGGAATTTCCTGCAGACACACCCCCAACATGCCTCATTCTGAGCTAAGTTTGAAGGGTTTAAGTTTAGCTGTCAGTGTTCTGAAGTAAACAAAGTATTAAAGATTAAGAAGTCTCCTCCTATGGTGGTGGTGTTTAGTCGGCTCATAAACACTTTATAAAGTCAGCTGGGTGCAAAGGCACAGAGAGTTTCTCTCTAACGTGATATTTAACTTGAATTTAACTGGAAGCAATGATCAAAATTAAGATTATTGAAATCTCCATTAATCATGGGTGCAAACCTCGACTTTCTCAATACTTCTGACTGTACCAGCAATTAATATCTTCTACATTGAGTCTATTCACCAGGTTGAGAGAATCTAAAAATACCCCGGTGCTAAGAGTGCTGATTTCTCTGTCTGCTGCACAGGATCCTCGTCTGCAGGGAATCCTCTGCCTGGTGCCTCCACATCCCATATTCAAAGAGAGACTTCAAATAATGTCCTGGCATTTCTCCAGCATTAACTCTGACACAGTCAATTCAGCAGGGAAATGCCAGGTTTCACCCAGCTGCTGAGGGGGTGGGGTTGGCAGCACTGTGCTGCTGCCCATCCATCTCCCCTGCTTTTATTGCAAATTATTTTCATACACATTTTCCTAACCAAATTTGATTTTGTCAACATACCCAAGGGGTTTACAATACAGGTATTGTTGCTGGAAATGTCAATGCTCTAAATGTGATTCCTGATGTAGCCTCTCATAGGACATTGAGAAAGAGCCAAGTAAATTTATTCTTTCTATCTAAATGTCAGTTTAGGTGTAAAAAACCCTAAATATCATGAAGAGAAGTATATGCACTGTGTATCTAATGTGATGACTTGGAGAAGAAACAAAATTAGATCTGTTTTGTGTGAGAATACTGAACCCTACAATGGAGGATGTCAACAGCCTCTCTGTAAAAGGAAATGTATATTACAAATATAAATAATTTTACAAGACCCTTTTTATTGTAATCATAAAACCTCAAAAACACGATGGAATCAAAACCATATTAGAGTTTAAAATACCATAAACCAGAAGCTATTATATCTCTGGCATACAGGATAATTTACAGGAAGACATAATCACTAAATCAAAATTTATCTTGCATCAGTAATAGGAGAAATGTGTTTTTGCCATCAACTGCCCATCCAAGATCCTCCACAAAAGTCAACAATGCCTCCATTTACAAAAAGATATTGGAGGGAAGTCGGGGTGTTTGCATGGGTAAATAACTGGTTGTGGAGATAGGGACTGAAGGTAGGGTAAAGAGAGGAGTGCTCAGTGCAGGCTCACCTGGGGAGCTCCGGGCCAGCCAAGCCAGGAGCTGTCCTGCCCAAAAAGCCAGAACTGGTCTGAGAAGGTGACATTCCATGGATGAGACGAAGGAAATCCAGACAACAATGCTGAGAGCCACCTGCAGAGCTCTGCAGATGGACCTTCCCTGTCCTGGTGTCTGAGCAATCACTGTGATGGATGGGAGGCTGCAGGAAGAGATGTGGAGTCACAGACCCGAGGGGAATGTCCTGGCTTTCCACACAAAATGATGGATACCTGCTGAATGCTGATATGCAAGAACAACAACATAGGGCTGCAACTATTAATGCTGTGAGGAAATTGGCTCAGACTCCTTGACAGCCACTTAAAAAGCAAAATAAAGGAACAGAAAACTGAAAAAAAAAAAAAAAAAGAAATCAAGTGTTTCTTTGTAAAATTCACAGTGCAAACTTTTTGCACATAACTCTGACTCCCCCACCTCAAAGAAGTGTATCAGGGACTTAGCCTTCTTTCCCATCCTTGAACCCTTTCTGAGACATTCCAGTCAGGGAAAGGAGATGTCACAGAGGGATGAGAGAGAGGTATGGCACACCCAGAGCAAAGAGTGACAGCCCAGCCTCGGGATCAGAGCATCCACAGCAGTTCCAGACAAACAAAAGGCTGTGGGCTTTCCTGCATGACCTGTAATTAGGCAAAAGAACTTTGCTCCAACACACCATGGGTTTCCATGGGCCTAAAAGGACTCTCAACATTTATGTGGAAGACAGACCTCTTGAATATACCTCTGTCTTCCCAGCTGCCACAGCGTGTGGAGTCTGAGAGAGTTTGCTGAAGAATTTCTATTATATGCTTGGTCTAAACTCACACTGTCATGCTGCATTCCGAGGGAAGAACCCTAAAAATGATAGGAAAAGAGAAAAATAGAAGAGAAGAACCCTTTATCTTGAGCTCAAAGTGGCTGTGTGTGCTCCTGAAGATGTGGGGGTAGGAACACTGGAAATGGAAAAGCAAAGCTCACACTCAGCCTTGTGGTTTTCCTTGGGCAGCAGACTGTCCCACACCCTCCTCTGTGATGTCTGCCCCCAATCATTCCCCAGTCTTCACTCTGCACTCCTTTAGGACTGGCACATCCCCTCACTCCTCTCGTTAATCAAGACAATTTTATGATCCCAACAGCAGCCCCTGGGCCAGAGCATCTCCACCCAAGCCAGCACCAAAGGCTGGTCAGTACACAGGCACATGAGAATGAACAAACACTGAGCCCATGTGAAACAGACACATGGGTGGGGATGTAGGATCTTCCCTTGCAGCATCCCTGCCTCTCACAGCTCAGCATACAAAGTCTAGGCCAGAGGTTTCATTTGCTCAAGGTTACCCAGATATCTTTAACAGAGCTCTGAATCAGACTTCAGTCTCGTGTAAGATTTTAACTGCAAAGCCTTGTCTGCACAAACAGATTTATTTCTCTTGGTTCCACTCTACTGTAAATAATAAACCTCCCTCTATAATACCTGAAAGCTTATTATGTACTTCAGTAAAACTGTTCACAATTATTCAGTTATCTGATTATGTTTGCCCTTTTGTGTATCTGACCACCTCAGAGACACAGAAGGTATTAAAGCATTTACAAACCAGGTAACTAATTTATTTTCACATCATTTTCCCTCCCATAGTGCACTTTATTATATGCAATCAGTCACCCAAACTACAGGATGCCTCCACTGTCTACATTTCTGAATGGCCAATAACATCAGCTGCAAGGAGGAGTTCTATTGAACACTGATATTCTTGTCTGGACATGAATACCCTGTGTCTGTGTGGATATAGATCCCCACAGAAGGAAACCTTGTTCCCTGAATAAAACAAAAAACCATCAGAAACGCTTGCAAGGAGCCTGAGCGTGACTGATAAGGGAGCTGTATAAATCTCCAGCAGCCACTTGCCAACTCAATTCTGAAACATTCAGCTGATTCCAACTGCAGATTATGACTTTTCTCCAACCATCCCCATTTTCATCCTCTGCTAAAAATATTCATTTACCCAAAGCAGCAGAGAGGCAGCCCAGGACACCCAAACTTAGATAAATCACAGACATTGATTTAATCTCACGCAAGTGAAGCTTCCTGCTGTCCTTTTAAAACAAACAAGGAGGACTCAGAGGCCTGCACATAATCACTGAATTACAAAGAACAGATGTGAAACATTAACAAGGAAATGCTTATGCTGGCAAGGAGCAAGGACTATAAAACAGCACGCACTGTACCGAGCCAGATTGGCTTTTCAATGACTCATACTTATGAGATTACAAACAAGAAGGAACAAAAATTAAATGGTTCATTTGACTGGGCCTAATACACTTTAGTTACTTTAAATTAACTGGTAATTGTGCCATTTCTTTCCCTTGTTCTTTTCCTTCTGACTTCTTGGCTGGAATGCCTTGATGAAGGGGAAATTATTACAACCCCTACACAGCTCCTATCTATGCATTTAACTATCCCAAATTCATGATTACTCCAAGCATTCCCTTTAAAACATGCACTCATTTTTCTGAGATGAAAGCACCTCTCCGTCAATTGGCTGTTCAACCTGTTACTACACCAAGCATACACAGGATTAATTTTTCTTTTTTTAAAACAAAGATTATATCCTGTTCATTCCATGATCAGCCTGGGATAGTGGAAGGTGTCTCTGCCCATGGCAGGGGGGTGGAATGAGATGAGCTCTAAGTTTCCTTCCTGCCCAAACCATTCTGAGATTCTGCAATATTGCCAGGCCTATTTCTCACCCTGCACTGACAGAGGGAGAGAAAAGAACAGGAGTCACCACTTGCAGTGTTAATAAGGGAGGGTGCCCAAGCCATATCATGAATAACCTCATATGGATAACAGAGATAAAGACTCACTCTGAAGTGCAGGGCAATGAAGGCTCAAATGCAAATAGCAATTGAAATTCATTGCATTTTAATTAACATAAAAACTCCACTGTCTGCCTCTCATACATACATATTGTCCATTTCTATGCCTGGCCCACAAACACGCCCTCATCTTTCAAGCCAGTTCACAGTGTATTGATCCCATGACTTGGGTTGTAAGAAATGAAAAAGAACTTTCCCCCTGCACTATTTGATGGTCACATCACATTTACAGGAGCTGGACATTGATGATCCCTGTGGGTCCCCCCTTCCAGCTCAGGATATTCTGTGATTCCAATCAAGGAACACGTGTGGTAAGGGGAGATTGCTGCCCATCTTCCCTCACGGTGCCAGGGAGAAAAAAGGGTCAATTTCATACAAACAGAACATTCCCACTTGTCTCTATCACAAGTACTTGAAGATGTTAATATTATCTCCTGTTGTTGCTAAAAACACATAAAAATTAATGCCTTAAACTACTTGGTTGTAAGGACCCAAGCAAGATCTACACACTCAAGTTTGAAAAGAATCATAACCCAGATGGAGCACGTTGGGAAATTTCTGCTCAACTGCTGATGAATGGATCTACTTAGTTTTTTATTAATTTATCTTTTTCTATTTCTCGCAGATACCCATATGTTAAAGCAGAATTCCTCATCATGACCAACTTGGATTAACTTCTTGACAGCACTGGGGACAGATTTTCTTCCTATTAAGCACTGGCAACAAGAAAGATGGAGGCAGTGAATGCCTTAATTTTTTACAATAACCACAGGTGGGGGAAGCAGCACATCATCATTTGGTAAATTTTGGCAGCGATTATTTCAGCATAAGTATTAAAAAAATCAGGCTTTATTTGCAATCAGAGTCTCTCAGGTTCCCATTAAAGAGACCTATTTGTGCCTTCATCTCCCACAGTGAGGAGTCCTTCAGCATCACACCATGCCTAAGCACTTGTGCCCACAGAAGTTGAATTAAATCACTTCATGCCTTTTTCCTTCAACAAAATGGACAACTCATTTTTGCCTTACAGCAAATCAAGCACCCTCAAATCACTTCTGTGTCTCTTTCCAACACAATGTTGAAATTCCACTCAGATTTTCCAGCCTAGGAATGATCTTGCCACTACTTCCTATGGAAATACCCCCACTTGTGGGCCCAAACTGATGCTGTCCTGTATTTATTTAGTATTATTGCACATATCCACACAGGCCTGCTCTTAAGACCACTAGAGAAATTACAGACAAATTTGACTGGTTGCAGCCTTTTAGACTGATAAATTTTGGGCAATAAGGGAATTAGCAAATCATGATATTTCTTACCCTTCATAAAGAAGAGCACTGATGCAGTTGAGAACTGGAGGAAAACTCCCTTGACCAAGCTGAGGGAGCAGCACAGGGAAGAGACAGAAGGTGATGCATAGAAAGGAGCAGCTGGGAAAAAAAGCTGCAGTAAAACCTCTGTTTTGTCTCATTTTTAAATCTCATTTATAGTTAAGAGTAAGAATCAGCATCTCAGAGCCCAGTTATGGCCCTAGTGAGGAACTCCACTGCCAGTATTTCATAAATGCTCCTTTATCCTTCCCAATCCAAATTGTGATATTCATAATCCTATTTGAACAGTTTTAAAATTAATGATTTGTGTTCAAAATCAGAAGAAATTTTGAAATAAAATGGTAAGAACAAACACAAAAATCAACCTCCCAGCTGTGGTGGACTTTCCAGCTCAATTTCTATGCCAAGTTTTTTAATTTGTTCAACGCTAAGAGAGCCTGAACGTTTCACATTTCAGTGCTTCTGCAGCTCCTTTCACACCTAAGCTGCAGAAAAATGCACAGAATGATGGTAGCACCTGTGTTACTCAGGGTACATTTTCCCTACTGGCACAAATGTACTGTGCCATTCAAATTAAGACCTCATACCAAGATGGCAAATTTCCCAAATCACACTCCTAATCTCTCCCATCCACTTGATAGAAAAGATAATTAAAACCCACTCTTGGAACAATAACAGAACCTTCCACCTGTACAAGGAGAAGAATCGATGAACAAAGACCAGAGAGAAATGGAAAACATTAGAAAACAAATTTAAAAAAAATTAAAGTCCTCTACTAACAAATTGGTTTCTGCAGAGAGGTCTACAGGGCATTAACTCTCAAGGATCACAGCACTGATTTTTTTCACAGAAGCAAAACAGGTATTTACAGTCATTGGGACCCTTCAGCACATTGCATTATGCAGCTGGCAAAGCACAAGGCAGGAACAAGTAGATGTTGTGTCCATCAAGGCCATGAACATGACCCCCAAGCAATTCTTCCATAAGGTGTAAAATACTACAGTACCTGAGACATCAAATTGTTAATAAATACCCCTTTTGATTATAAAGTACCAGGGAGAATTGCAAAACCCCTCATGAAATGACCCAGGATGTGTCTTAAATGTCTCATGACAATTGCCAAAGCAGAAGAGAGATAAAAACTTGTTTTTACTGTGTTACCCTGCAGAGTTTGAAAGAAAAAGGCTCATAAACCACCAGGCCAAACAACATCTGCATGAACTACCTGGAGTGTAACCACAATAGGGGGCATCACCTCCAGGCAGCCCAGAAATCAGTGTGGGGAGCAGGAGAATCAATTTAACTGGGTCACTCCTGTAAAGTGCCCTGTGTGGTTCCTTTATCTACCTTTTCCTGCTCTAGACCCCCAGAGGGTTTCAGGAAAAGATGGATAATTTGGCTGACCACGTGAACTTTGAGAGGAATGGCTGCTAATCCCATCCCCAGCATGGGGAGCACATAGCACGGAACCCCCACCCTCGGGACACATTTAGCACTAGGGAGCTGAAGGACACCAGTCTCTGGAAGCACCACTCTGCCAGCCAACAACATCCACCTCACCAAAAAAGGCAGCTTAAACCCAGACCTGGTTTTGTTTCACTAGGATATTATTCCCAGAGAGCCAAAGGAGATGCACAGCAAGCAGCACAACTGATGGACAATCCTATGTCAGGCCCTGAGAATTCAGCACTGTCTTACCCCTGCAGGGGTTTTCAAAGCAGTGATGTGTCCTGGGACAGGCAGGAGGGAGAACAGATTCTGTCACTCCAGGGTCAAGCCTCCCTGGCACCAAAAATCATGTCACTTCCCAGTGAGCAGCTCTTAGGCCAAGACAAAACTGTTTCAGCAACTGCTCTTTTTAGAAGTGAACCGAGTGTTTTCCTGCTGTGGCTGGAATATGTGGAATAATCACAGTCACCCTTTGCCAAGGGTGATTTCCATGGTCTGAAATGCAGCCTCCCAGTGAATTTTGTGGTTATCAGATTCTTCTGTGCCTATTTATGTTCTTCTCTGTGTAGTTATGGAGGAGCATTACCAGCATGAGTAATTCAGCAGGGCCAGGACAGGGGAGTCAGGCAGGATGAGAAGGAATAATAGATAGGAATAATTGGTACAACAAACTGGCACAGTCCAGCTCCAGTTCAGGCTATGCTGAGATCAAGTCCATGCATCCCAAATTAACCCAGCAGCAGAGCATCCCTGACTAACATCATCCCAGGGAACAAGAAAAGGAGCACAAAGCTGTTTCTGTTTGCACCTGGCCAGGCATAACATGAATTCTTAGATAACTCAGGGCAGAAGCAGCCTTTAAATCACACTGTCCATCCTGGCTGGGTGACACAGGTGGCCTTGGAATACCAGCTGCCCCTGCAGCAGGATGCTCTGCCTAGAAATATGGTCAAACAACTCCAGCTCTGTGCAAGGCTATCAGGCATGGGCTGAGAGGGGCATCATGTGCTGCTTGTGGTGTTGAATTGTGCTAAAATCAGTCTTGTCCTAATAGAAAGGTAAAGGTGTGGTAGATGTGATGAACTATTATCTAAAATTGCTAAGCTGACCTGGAGACATGTGACAGATGTCAGTCCTATAAAAGTCCATTCCACTTTCCCTAGGGTAAGTTCTTTAATATTCCTCCCTGGATTGTGGGGAGATTCCTCCCTTGGGTTTTGGGGACAGTCCTCAAGGACACCCCTTGAGGCTGAGTGAAAGAGATTTGCCCATGAGCTTGGTCGGGGCAAGTTATATTAAAACCAGCAAAAAGAAACAATTATCAGAGACTGATGTAACTGCCTTAATATTGCTTTGCAATTGTGCACTACACAATCTTATACCATAACAGTTTAAGCTCTCATACTGTGTAGTAAATAATTCTGATCACAATCAGAATTGCCTTAATCATTTTATACAAATAGATCTGATTTGCCATCATTAATACTGCAGGACAAAGTGACTTAAACCATTGACAAAGCCTGGGTCTAGGACTGGATCCAGCCACCCTCAGGCTCCTGTTGGAGGAGGAGTTTAGAAAGCCAAGGGGGTCCTTTCTGTGCCTTGTGACTCACCAGGAGCTCCTCTCAAACTTTGAAGCTCCCACTCCACCCATGACAGCCCCTCCTCACTATTTCCTTCTGCTGCCAAACATGGAAGAGACCAAAACCTTCCCTGCCCTGAGCAAGCTCAGGCAAGGAACAAATCAAAATGTCTGTCAAGTTTGCTTGCAGTGACACAAAGTGTTCCTTCTCTTCCTTCACAGGGAGTTAAAAAGGAAAAGGATGTACAGGAGCTGTGGTAGCTCCTCTGCCTGGCCCTGGCTCTGGGTGAGCATCAGGGCTGCAGACACAGACTAGAGTTCTCCACATCTGCTTCTCTGCAATTCTCACTGCTTTGCTCCTTTATGCCTGGATATAGCCCTGGGAAGTTTCTCAAGTTTCATATTTCTCATCTTCCCCAAGTGTTAGAAATCAGAGAGAATGTTTGAAGAACAGAATTTCACAGTGGACTGGTATTTAAACACCAGGCAATAATTGTATTTATATATTTATATCCACACACATACCCACTGCAACAAATCCTGCTCAGCTGAACAGCAGGCTCTGTTTGCCAGCTCAAAAGTGGAGCCCAGCTGCAGCACTGGTCAAGCTCCCACACCCAAGAGATGCATATCAAGTGTTTGGTATTCTCTGTGCCCTGCTTTTTTCTCTCTGAGAAGGATGCTTATGCTCCACAGCAATCAAAATAAGTTCAAGACTCCTAGCAAACCTGAAAAGGTGATTGAAATATGTAACAGAAACTAAGAAAAAGCAAAAGTAACACTTAATTCCACAGGAAGAACGAACAAAGCACACATCCCTTTCTTTCTGCATATGGAATGCACAGAACTTGCATTGTCTATTTAAAAAATGTTTATTATCTACAGTCCTGCATTTCCCAGAATGTTTTGGGGTGGAAGGGACCTTAAAGCCCATCCAGTGCCACCCCTGCCATGGGCAGGGACACCTTCCACTATCCCAGGCTGCTCCAAGCCCCAAAATCCAACCTGGCCTTGGGCTTCCAGGGATCCAGGGGCAGCTACAGCTGCTCTGGGCACCCTGTGCCAGGGCCTGCCCACCCTCCCAGGGAACAATTCCTTCCCAATATCCCATCCAGCCCTGCCTTCTGGCAGTGGGGAGCCACCCTCTGTGTCTTGGTACTCCAGGCTCTTGTGAAAAGTCCCTCTCCAGATCCCTTGGGACACCTTCAGATACCTCAAACTCTCTTTGGAGGCTTGGCAAGGCTCAATAATACCTACCACTAGTAGCAATAATAACAATAACCCCAAACTTCCATCATGAATAGTATGAAACAATGAAAGCAGTCTCAAATATTTAATGTTTGCTGGGAAAACCTTCCCCAGAAGCTCATTTACAAAATGTTAATCTCCACCTAATGCTTTACAACATCAGCCATTAATAAATTATGTGTACAGGAATTAGCTTTAGCATAATATTCTCAAATGACACATACTGTTCCCAAATATTTTCAGCAAGGGGTTTCTTATTTTTGTTGAGGGAGTGAGTTTTTCAATGGGGTTGGTTTGTTACTGTTGGTTGATGTTTTGGGGGATTTTGTTTGGTTGGTTGGGGATTTTTAGGCTTGGGATGGGCACACAGATATCCACACTTCTGGAGAGCAAAGAGCCCATCTGATGGATTCTGTAATTTCTAATACTAGAAATTCCTTGGCATGAACAATTTTCACAAATTGATCTGAATTTAGCTAGGATAGCAACGACAGAAAGTGCATCTATTTTAGAATGAAATTCCAAGTGCCATCAAGAGCTGTCTTTGAGGAAGAGCTATGAGCTAAACCAGCTCCAGGTCTCATCATGCCACACATATGGTTCTCATTCCTGGAAATTATTCATCTTTGCTGAAGCAGACACATATTTGAAAATGAAACACATGCAAAGACTGCCACCAGAAAAAATCCTGGTCAGTGCCCATTCCCACCTCACAAGGTGTTTGAAGGCTTCCTGGTTGTGGGAGGCCTTGAGAAAGCTCTTTAGCCCATCTTTCTGATCAGCAAATCAAAACACTTCTTTATAATTCTCATTACTAGGAGGGAAGAACTCTTTAGCTGGGGATGTCTCCACACTAACTGGAATGGCCTCAGTTGTTACATAAAGGATTCATGGCTTGTATGTGTTAAAAACAATGCAATTGATGCAATTAACACATTTAAATTGAGCTCTAATTTTTTAAAGATACTTCAAGCAACACATTCAAATTTAGTTCTGATTTGTTAGGTAACATCAAGCAACAGCAATGCTGCATCTGAGACTTAAGACGTGAAATACACCACTCCTCTGGTTGCCACAGCAAGCCCCAAGAAACAGGGAATTACAGCAGCAGGGAATTCTGCCATGGAGGTGAGGAAAGGTTCACTTGGGGTTGATCCCAGCTCCCACCCAAGTGGCCAGGCAGCAGCTCAGAACCTGTCAGATCCTCTTCAGCTCCCTGTTGCCTTCCATGCACACACTGTGGGGTTCCAGGCATCTGTGGAGTGGTCATTCCCCACCCCACAGATGGAGCAGAGCTTTTCCTACACCTCAAAACACACAGAGGGGGGCTCCTCTTGCTTCTGTACCCACAGACAGCCCGTGGATGAAGAATCCTCCTAATCTGTGCCAGGGCAAAACAATTTGGGCACCGCACACAACAGGAGGAAGAAATTGAGGCAGCTCCAAGATTAATTTTTGCATGTGATATTAATAGCAAGCAATGCTGGCAGTTACTCACTGCAGCCTGTGGGGAAAATTTCTCTTGGGCAGTAATTCCAAACACTGCTGAAAAATCTGAAACATTGCACACAGCATGAAAATATTGAACTTTCCTCTCTTTCTGCCAACAGACTAAAAGGAATTATCAAGGAGTCCACTGGTGAGAAACAACAGTTTGTGATATGCAGCACCACAGAACATCAGGTAGTAACAGCAGAAGAAAAGGGAATCTGCTGTTTGCTTTCATGGCCTGCAGACTCAGGAGTCACTGATGGGAAAAAGTGCTGACAAAATTAGCATTGGGTTTGTCCACAGTGGACATTTTCATCAAAATAAATGAAAACTCAGAATAGAGAGGACAGAATCCCAAAATCCTTGAGGCTGGAAAAGCCCTCCAGGATCACCAAGTCCCAGCTGTGCCCAATGCCCACCTTGTCCCCAGCCCAGAGCACTGAGTGCCACCTCCAGCCCTTCCTTGGACACCTCCAGCCATGGGCACTCCAAACCTCCCTGGGCAGCCCCTGCCAAGGCCTCAGCACCCTTTCCATGCAGAAATTCCTGCTGCTGTCCAAGCTGAGCCTCCCCTGGCACAGCCTGAGGCCCTTTCCCCTTGTCCTGTCCCTGTTCCCTGGCAGCAGAGCCTGATCCCTCCTGTCAGGTGGAAAGACAATGAGGAAGCCACCAGAGCCAGCAGCTGGACAGGGATGTCCAACAGAACCCTCCAGGAAGAAGCCAACCAGAGGCTGACTATGGGAAGGCTGTGGGCAATAAATAACAAAATAAAAGTAAGAAAAAAAATACCATAAGCTTTTGATTTTATCAAGACTGGGAGGAATGAATAGAAGAACATAGAGCAATACCATCTAAGTTTACTGAAAAATTCCCCTACTGTTAAATCAGAAAATAAAATGTATTACTTATTATAGAAAAGTATGACTCAAAGTCCTCTAAGTGATCCTTCAAATAATAATAAAAAAGTTATAGTCTGTTCTAGAAGAAGACTTGTCACTTGTTACATTCAGCTCTCTGTAATTCTTCCTGGCTGAAAATTCCTATAAAAATTATACAGTATGGGGGTTTTTGGTAACTTATAACAAGAAAATAACTTCACTTTTCAGACAGGTGAGAACAATTTTCCTATCTTTGCTGCAACATCCCCAGATGCAGTAAATGGAAATTTTCAGCAGTGTGCACTCAGCATAAAAAGCATAATCATCCAATAAAACCAGACATCTAACGACAAAAGTCGTGGAGTATTAATTTCTCCATGCAAAGGTATGAAAGACTTTTTGCCTACCAAAATGGTTCATTTCAAATGAGCAGCAATGGAAATTTTGTGGACTAACAGATGTTTAACAGATCATAAAAACCAGACACGCTTTACTGCCATCGAAACCATCAGTGCTTGAAAAGGTGCTTCCACAAGGAATGATCCTTCCCAAATGTGGTGGGGGTTAAAACCCAGCTCCCTCACTGCAATCCCAAATCCCAGTGCCTGGGACAAGGACAAGCAGTCAGGGAGAAGCACAATGTTTTCCCTGGAGGCATCAATGCAGGGGAGCTACAGAGCACCAAAGGATCCACATTTATAACCCATGAAGTTGGAATTAACTCAATGTCCTATGGAAACATCTGTGCCAACCTCCCTGCTTTAACACAGCAGTTAAAACACACAACTCACCCCGGCCAGAAGGATCAATTACACTTGTTAGCTTGGCCTTTGGGATCTGTGAGGTCAAACACACAGCTTGGGCCTGGCCCTTCCCACACAAGGAGCACATGAAGGCAGGGAGAGTGAGCTGTGGTCTGGTGCTGAGTAAAACAGGTCTGAGGGGAAAGGAGAGCAGAAATATTCCCTTCCAATATCTGTACTTCCAAGCAGAGACAACCAGCAGCCTGCCAAGCAGAGCCTGACAGGGACCAGGATGGGCCAGGGCCTCTCTGCCCCTTGGACCCTTTTTACTGAGCAGAGTCTCAATCATGAGGCTGTCAAAATGATTCCCAGGCAGGTATTCCTCCTGCAGAAAGCCCCCAGCCAACCTGGCTCTGCACTCTAGCCAAGGGTCACACTCATGAAGGAGATCTGGAACCTTCCAAACACATTCCCTCTCTCTTGGGAGCAGCTCTCTGAGGTCCCACAGCAGTGGCCATAAAGACCCTTCTTGGCCTAATGAGGATTTTGACATTACTGATAACATCAGCCTTTGGTCATCACACCACCAGGGCAGGGTTTCAGGGCATGCCAAAGCAAGGTAGTGACACTCAGCATGAGAAATGTATTTTTCCGAAAACATTGAGCATAAATCTTGCACTGACTTCCATGGCACTAAACCAGCTGCACGTGCAGGAGAGAAAACAGTCAAGACTGAGTGTTGAAATCAGCTGGAGGTCTAAGAGCATCCTCTTTGCCCTCATAAAACTCAGTAAACCCATTTTTAAAATTTCTACCTTTCTGTCAGTTGTGGTTGGAACTATTCAATGTATTCAAAATCTATCAGTGTGAGGGGGAGAAATGAAAACAGATAAGGACACACAGGAGGATGCATGATCATGTAAGTTGTATTTCCACAGTTAAATAAACCAGGAGACCGTGAGGGAGGAAAAACAAAAAGACCACAGGGGAATAGACTGGACAGAAACTATCTTATTAAATCAGTTTTGTTATGAACAGGGCAAGCTTAAGGCCTGCTGAAGTCTGAGACATATACTATGGACTTATCTGAAATTGAGCCTGTGCAGCTGAAAGAGTAAATTTGTATGTTGTGGTTTGCCAGTCTAAAGAAATCACATTTTTCAGGCTTCAGATCCCAATGAACTTACATTGTTCACTGTCAAGTTATATAGAAAAAAAATACATCAGAAGTCTGACAAAATTAGATAAGATATTTAGGTCTCAATTAATGCTCAACTGAATTTTTTTCTGAAGCTTTATTGGACAGATTTTTCACATCAAATAACCCATGACATGGAACTGGGGATTGAAAAGAAAAGGTAAAATAATTTCATGACTTGGTGTTATGCCAAGCACAGCAGCAAGGATCAGGAATCACACTTTCCCAATCCAGCCAAATCAAATCCTCTCCTTTTTCAGCTCTCAAATGGAAGCCAATCTCCTCTTTCAGAAGAAAAAAGAAAAAAGTGTTGCTGCCACACACATAAATTAATGTGTGGTTAACCCTGAGTCTGCTCCAGATTCCCCATGCTAAAGCCTTCAAGGAAATTGTCAACTTTCCTTATCATGAGCACCTCCCTGCTCCAGAGGATGAAAAGAAGAAACAACTATTGGAAAACATAAAACAAAACCAAAAATAATAGTATTATATCCTAAAACTAACAAATGCTCCCTTTCTTTTAATTGAGACATTTCTCTTCTCACCACAACAAGAAAAATCCTCAGAACATTCAGATCAGAGGAAAAGCTAGAAAGAAAACAAAGGAAAAATCCCAAATTTTTAATCATGGATCCACAGAGATCTCGGGAGAAATACCATGAAATGTAGCAATGGTTTATTGCTGTTAGTTTCTTCCCACCTTCTTCATGCTTCACTAAACACATGCACACAGCTTATTTTACTAAAAAAAAAACCAAACCAAAACAAAACAAACCAACAATAAAATATGCTGAGTTGTCAGGAGTTTTTTATACTAGTGTTTCACTGGTTTTGACAGTGTTTAATATAAAAAGGGGCACAGTTTATAGAAAAGGCCGCTAAGGGTTACCAATATGACTCATCCTACTTGGTTAATAACTAATAATTATGATAACAGCAATAATAACCACGATAACACAAATAATAATAATAAAACCTAGCAATAATAATATTCTTTCAACTCGTCTGTCTACAAATAATGAGGAAAGCCTGCCAGCCTCCTCAAGAGAATAAACAGACCAGGTTGCAAAAGACACCAAACACACTTCCAGCACTTTCTTTTTGACAAAGTATCAGTTTAGCAAACACAACTTTTAAAAATTATTCCACCAAAACAATAAATGATTGCTAATATCTGTGCCTATATAAATGCCCTATGAGCAGATTAAACAAAAAAGAAACAAAAAGCAGGACACACATTTTTTCCTCCATGAAAAAAGACTGCAATCTTTAGGATGACACAAGTGACAGGAAATAGTGAATGAGGTTATGTGGGTGTTAATGGGGATCCTCATTCTAAAACAGCCAAAACTGAGTTGAAATCATTTAAAGGCTCAGTAAAACAGGAGGAAAATGGCAGTGATGGATCAGTCAAGCCCAGCAAAGTGACCTGTAAAGCATCACCAGGGTAGAAAGGGTTTGTGTTGGCTTTCCCCAGAGAACTGATGATAAACACTTCACCAGGTGTTACAACCTTTCCCAAGGTTACCTCCAGGAAAGTGTCCCTTCTGTCTCTCCCTTTGACCTGCCACATTGCCAACACCTGGACAACATACATATATTTCCAAAACAAAGACAGGTTCAGAACTCTGCAAACTCAGATTTATTTGGAAAAAATTATGCCCAAGTGCTTCAGCAGTTTAAACTGCAGATCTAGAGTTTAAATTGCAGATAAAGAGCCTTTAAGCTTAAGTAAAGAAATGCAGAGGTGCAATCTCTGATGACACCTGGCCCTCTACACAGCTCACCTCTGGTTTATTACAGTACATCCCTCTGCAAGGGAACCAAGCCATCCTGCTCTGTTCCTAATTCCATTTTGACTTCTAATTTCAAAAACCCAATCCAAGGCAATTCTTTGGTTCAGCTGTGCTGTTGGGTCAGTGTTCATGCTTCTTCCCTGCAGAAAGAGCATGGCTTTGCTTTGGCCCTGTGAGCTTTTCCATTTTCTGTAAGGCCTGGTATTTTTCTCATCTGTATGGCCATTCAGGCTCTTTACCAGAGAAATAACAAAGATATAAATATGTATAGTAAGCACAGGAATGATTTTGTGCAAGACACTTTTCCTAGATAGCAAATTTTCCTCAACAGAACAACCTGGGGTGCTCAGATCAGTAGGCTCCCTCCAACAAAAACACCAGAGCCTCAGCTCCACTCCATGCCCTGTTCAAGGCTTGAGTGAAGAACAGAGGAGGAGCCTGGGTCTCCACACTGACCTGAGGCTGTTTCAGACTGGAATCTGGGAGAAGGAGCATAAACAACCCTCCAAGGCAGTCCTGGGCCTGAAAAAGACTGAGGAGAAGGGCCAAGAAACAACATAGCAGAGAATAATTACTGACGCTGGAGAAATATGGGGGAAACTTTCCAAATGAGCAGTGATGTTGATGAGAAACAGAAATTAATGGAGTTTGGGAGAGTTCTGTCATGGCTGTGATGCCTTAAGTTTGAGGTTTCATGTTTTTCACATTCTGTGCTGCCCAGGGGTGCAGTTCTGAGCTCACATTCAGTGTCACTCAGCTCTGCACAGAGCAGGGACACAAAACAAATCCTTTTCCTGCTGGAGACCAAGGACACCTTTCAGGCCCAAAAGCACAAACAAGGGTGGGCTGAAGGGAGGAACAAGAAGGATGGGACCTCACAGCCTGAAGCTGTAATTGGACAATTAAACCCCAATATGCAAATAAACCAAAACTTATAAAAGCGTGAGACCTCGTGACCAGTCATACATTTTGTGACCATTCTTAGTACACCTTGGGTGTAGCCCTGGTCAGGCCCTGCCCAAGGTTTATCCTAAATGCCTTTCAATAAATATCTGCTTTATTCTCCAGCCCTGTCCAGTCTCTGTTCCAGCTCAGCCTTCCCAAGGCATCAGTTGTAACAGAGATCCAAGCACCTTCCCTCTATGGGTTTCTGCCAGGAGACCCTTTCTGTCTCCTCATGAGCAAGGGGTGAGGACCCCACCACTGACACACCCAAAATGCCCAAACCCCATTCCCATGTCCCCTTTGAGCCATGGGCAGTGCACAAACTGCCCAGCCCTCAGTGCCACCACTTCCATGACACTCATGTGTCCCCTGAAACAGAGACCTCTCACTGTCCCAAATCCTCTTTCAAGCCAGTCCAAGTCCCCACCCCTACCACAAAAATCTTGGCAGACTCCATCCTTTCCCCACCCATCTCCCAGTAATTTCAAAGATGCCTTTTTGCTCTTCTTTCTGCTCAATGTGACCAAAATCCACCTGAAGCCCTGCAGATCCCCTGCCCTTCCCTAATGGCACTCTCCAACCTTTGAAAGACAGGGTTTGGACCAGAACAGAACTCAGGAGATTCATTTGCTCTCCAGCTGGACTTTGGTCAAAGCTTTTAGGCACAAACTCACAAAATTCCTTTCCTGATGCACACCTCATCCTGCTCGTGTCCCAAATTCCATTTTAGGGCTCCAGGGATGCACAGACCTTGTTCCTAGTTTCAGTTTAGGTACCAACATCTGTCACAATAACATTTTCACTCATGGTTTCAACTTCCTCTTCCTCAGGTTTTAGTCACACTAAGTTAAAAAGGAGGCATTTGGTGTTAATTTGACAAAGTAATTTGTTTTAAGGTTTGGATTTAATTTTTGGGAGCTTCCCCTTTTTAACTTAGGACAAGGCCTTTGCTATGACAGCACTGGATCACAAAATTATTTAGTGTGGAAAAGACCTCTTAGGTCATCAAGGCCAACAATTAACCTAACGTAAAACAGAGATTTTACTTTCTTTAAGGAAATAGCCACTCTTAGCTACTTTCCCAAGGATGCTCCTCTTTAATTCATATTTTCTTTAAAGATCATTGGCAATAAATATATGACCAAAAATGCTGTGCAAGGATTACTAAGACAGGTAAAGAATGAAGCTGGGGGGAAAGAATGCTCAGTCTTTAGCTGTTTTACACTGCAGGGCTGCAGTTAGAATTTGCCCATCAAAAATGGATGGTGTTGTGCCTGTGGGGTGCTATTCTCAGCTAAACTGAGTAAAGAAAGTGATTTTACTTTTGAGTCAAGATTTTCATGCACTGTTTTTCCCTTCTTCAGTAAGGAGGAGCAGCCTTGTGAAGCAACACATCTTTTATAATTTCTTTTGCTCAAAAGAGACAAGAAAGATCAGGAAGGCCCCCGGACTTCAGTCTACATTTCCACAGCTGTTGGCAAGTTGTGATCTTGATGAGACAAAAAAAGTAAAACATTTCCTCACAGCAACTTCCTCAGTAACAACCAACACCACCAAAGCATTATTTTCACCATACTCATCAATTTTCTGGTTCTTCACTTGTGCACTGTGAAAAGAACCTCCAAACACCTAAGTAAAAGATGCAGTAGGAAAAGATTTGATGGTGAAAGACATCTCAGTATTTCAACACTGCTGGGGCAGTGTAAAAAGTTAAAGACTCAGATTGCAGATGACATGTCTGAGTTTGAATAATTCATTCTCTTGCCATTTGCTCTCTTAAGTCGATGGCAGAGTCACAAAAATGTGAACAAACTGGAGCAGCAGCTCACAGTGCTGCTGGAGCACTGCAACACAGACCTGGTGTTATTATGGCTTGACTAGTAAGGTCAGAGGTTACACCCCTGGAAAACCCAAAGTTTCCATCTAGAAAATATCTAATATTAAACCCAAGAATGCTGAAGCCCTCCTTCTACAAATATTCAGTACAAGCTGTTGCCCCGAGTTCAGTTTCTCAACTTGCCAACAGCTTTTCTCAGAGTTGGAAAAGGGGTGCAGATATCTCATTATTCTACCCACATTCCTGAATTCTGACACCTTCAAAACACCCAATGCTTGGAGTGATTATTCTTCATTTAAAAATAAGGTAATTCAAAGTATAACTCAAAAGAGTTATACCCTCAAAATCATCAGTCAAATACCACTGGAAAGATCCATTGCATTATTCTTATCTTACTTATGATCTTAAATGCCTTGGACAGTTTTCCCAAAAAATAGGAAAACTGGGGTGGGGTTTGAAAAGACTGCCAATAGCACAAAATAAAAAGTGGGAACAAATGGCCCAGGGAGCATCCCAGGATGTGTGTTCAGGTTTGTGTCATGCAACCCAATCCCAAGATAACCCAGAAAGGGGATAGGATGTGAGATGGCAAATTTTGCATCAAAACATTGTTTGAGTTTACACACACTTGAAGCTGAACCACACAAAATCGTTCTAAATTTCTACCCAAACCCTCAAAGATGTCAGAAATGTCAGACAATTATGGGACAGCTGTGACAGGCTGCCAGTGGCATTGGCATGACAGAAGGGAAGGGGAGCACCCATTGGGTGGAAGAAGATTTACCCATTTTTCTCAGAAAATCTTCCAGCTTTCCCCCCAACAGATATTCCTGGAGCCCAAAAATCCATCCCTAAGCAGCTGCAGGAACACTTAGCTGAATGACTTGAACAGGAGTAAGTAAGATCTCTGAAAAATAGTTTGCATTTTCTAAGAGAGAGCAGCATTAACGACCTCCAGCCCAGAGAGATTGAAAAAATTACTTCTTTTCAAATCAAATGACAGCACCCACCTCCAAATAGATGCTCCTTTTTGGCTTTAATAATCTATTTGAAGGAAAACTCAAAAAGCACTTCCACTGAATGAATCTCTCAATAGGGAGAATGATTCACCTCATAACATGGTAGAGATAAAACTCCATGGAGTTAAAAAGCAATTCCTGGGTGCTCTGCCATTGCTCAGGTGCCAGATGCTGCCCTTGTTTTCAAGTTGCAATGGGGTTGTTGTACCCCTGTGAAAGCTGGCCCAAAGAATGGGGCTCTGAGAGCCAGCAGCATTTGTCGTGCAGCTTTCAGATTTAGGTTCTAAGCTAACACTGAACTGACAAGGCTCAAAATACCATTCAAAGACTGAAATGATTTTTTTTTTTTATTATTCATAGAATCCTGTACTGGTTTGGGTGGGAAAGGACCTTTAAGTCCATCTCATTCCACCCTTTGGCATGAGCAGGGACACCTTCCACTATTCCAAGGTGCTCCAAGCCCAGCCCAACCTGACCTTGGACACTTCCAGGGATCCAGGGGCAGCCACAACTTTTCTTAGTCTACTCTTACAATGACTTCAAAGCAAAACTTTTCCCCCAAGCTCAGGCTCCCCACTACATCTCTGGAACACAGAATGTTTGCTGCCAGAATCCAGAATAAAACTCACGTATATTCCTGGCTTTATTTTGCAGTTTTACACTCCACAGCCTTTGTTACAATAATGACCATCCTAAAAGAAAGAGTATTTGCTAGCAAGCCACACTGAGGTTTGTCCCTTCAAGGAACAGATGTGTAGAGAGCAGGAACATTCTTGATCTGCATCCATGGAGGCTGCACTGTGCTCCTCAGCACAAACACATCTACTATAACAATCTGTGTGTGCAATCCTTGGGATTAGCCAGCAGCTTTCACAGAATCCCATCAAGGTTGGGAGAGACTTTCAAGGTGATCATGTCCAACCATCATCACCCCTAAACCATGTCCTCAAGTACCACCTCCAGATAACTCTTGAGCACTTCCAGCACCTCCACCACTGAGCTGGGAAACTCATTCCAATGCCTGACTTGTCTTTCAGGGAATTTTTTTTTTTCCTAGTATCCAATCTTGGCAGCCTCCACATCTTTTCTTCAGAAAGGAAGAGGGATTTCATACATCCAAAGCAAGCTAAACTCTGTGATCTACTCCCCCTGAAGAAATCCCTTCTTCCTGCTCTTTTCCCTGGAGACTCTGATTTATAAGAAAACAAACCAAGTACTTTTCACATTCCAGGAAAAGCATTCCTCCAGCTTAAAATCATGGCATTACATTAGCATTTATATATTGCAGTAACTATTTTTTTTTTTAAATTTTAACCGTGCCACGCTCACAGCCAATTCTGTAAAAACCCTGCTGCAGTCCATATCACTAAAAAAATCCTTGTGTTCAAATTTTCTAATGCCAAGTCCTTCCAGGCTAAAAGGCAATAAGAAGTAGAACCACTCTTCAATGCTGATCACAGTATAGGATCCTGTCATTATTCAGATTTATATCAGCATATTTAAAAATATATAAATATAAATCATTACTGCTATAAAATAAAAAGATGACCCTTATTTGTACATTTACCAAATGCCTAAAGCTATCAATATTAAGGGAACATGATCAAATTTTTTTCATTTATACTAAACTAACACAAAGGTGACACAGGGACAATACCCCAACTTGTAGAAAAATAAATAATGCAAAACCCAGTATTAATCCAGTTAGATCCTGCTTTAAGCAGGCAGATTTAACACTGGACACCCACGCTAGGAAACATCTTAAAGAGAGCAAGAAACACAGTTCAACCCAACATCCCAAAGTCTGATGCCCCAACCCAATATTTTGTTCCAAGCCAAGACTCTTTAATGCCTAGAGTTTTTCACTGAGAAAGAAGCAGGAGGAGGATAAAGCTGCACACTTTTAAATCTGGGAAACACTGTATAATGGCATTTTCATGTGAGCCTTTCCCTCAGACAGGCCTTTATATAAACTCTCTGCAGCTTGTCTGAGCCTTTCCAACTCAGAGGCGTAATTTGGCCATTTGGAAGCAAACCCAAATAATCAGCAGACCAAGAAAATCTTTTATGAACATAAATGCACACAGAGCAGGGAAAGGCTCTTCCCCCAGAGGGTGCTGGCACTGCCCAGGCTCTCAGGGAATGGGCACAGCCCCGAGGCTGCCAGAGCTCCAGGAGGGTTTGGACAACATTTCCAGGAATGCACAAGGTGGGACTGTTGGGGTGTCTGTGCAGGGACAGGGGCTGGACTGGATGATCCTGGTTGATTCCTCCCAGCTCAGGGTATTCTGGGATTCTAGAAATGATGCTGGTGCTGGTTTGTGTCATGTCTGCCCTCAGCCCCTCACCTTCCTCAGGTATGTTTATGTCAAACTATAAATCAGTGCCCTCTCTTGAAGTAGGGACGTCACAAAGTAATAAAACTTCCTAATAAATCAATACCTCATTGCACATATCAAAATTTACTGCTCCTACTTTCTAGACTGGGATGATTGAGGAAAATAAAGATTTCTCTGCAGCTGAAACATGTTCCAGTACAAACGAAATTAAGAGCTACAGTTTAAGTTCATTATACAGCATTTTCACTTGCAAAACTCTGCCTGCCCTTCTTTTCTTCAATTAATTCTGGATTACATGCTAATCAGAAGTGTTAACACCCTTTTGTTCAGAAAATCAGGAGGCTCTGAAAGAACATTCCAACGTATTTCATTTCTTCTTCAGCAATTATCATGTAATAATTAACTTCAAGAAGCAGTTATGTGTCTCATTACAAATCATTCAGACACCAGATTGCCACACTCCTATTTCTGTGCATTTCCATCCCCTTCTTCCTTGCAATTTTGCCACGTAATCCACTGGCCAAGAAATTTATTATGACATTTTCCTTTACTTCTATATAAAGATGCATAACAGTAGAATGACTCCTTTATCTTTTTACTTTTTAGGATCCTCTACCTTCAGACAGAGCCTGGTGGTGAACGAAAAAGTAGCCTAAGAGAATGGAATTTAAAAATCACCAGAGGTTTGCCAAAATATAAACAGGAACAGAATAAAAACAGGAGAACTGCAGAGCTGTAAGGGACCTTCAGATATTTATTTCTTGCTCTTTAAAAGCAGGATAAGTTATATCCAAAAAAACACCAACTCACAAGTATTTGTCAGGCACACTGTTTGAAAACACTGATAGCAGAGGTCCCACAGCCATGGTCCTTCATTTCCATGCTTAGCTCTGCCAACACCCAGAACCCTTTTTCTTCAGCCCTTACCCCTCCACCTTCTTTCTTTGCCAAAACAACAGAGTTCTGCCCTCCAGGACAGCTTTACATCTCTAATTTCTCCTCTTTTCCCTCTCTTCAGTACACACAATTCTTCCAGGTTTTCAAGAGATCTCAGAGTCTTGGCTGACATTTGGCTTTGGCAGCTGCTGGACCATTGACTTGCATGACTTTTCATTCACTGTATCTCCAAAGGTTGTCTCAAACTGAGGCCTGGCAGCCTCTTCCCAAACACATTTCTGTGGATTGTGTTTGCCAGACTCCAGTACCCTGCCCAGATCTCTCTTTCATTCCAGCCTGTTTATTTCAGGCTGCTCTTAACTGGGGAAAATCCTCCTGATGTGGAAGCCACATCTTCAAAACACTTCCATCCCTTCCATCCTCAAGGCTCAGTGTTCAAAAAAGGAGATTCCACTGGGAATGGCACTGATTAAGAAGCTGAATAGGACTGGATCAGAAAGAAACAACCTTCCCTCCATCTGGGTTGTGCATCAGCTGTGAACTTGTGGGAACTGCTCTGAACACCTTCCAAAAGCTGCAGGTTTGGAAGAGAGCCGAGGGCAGTTTCCATGCTCCAGTGCTTTTCCACTCTGTGCTTCCTTGCCACCAGTCAAGATCCACTCTGACCTCTCCATTCCCTCATTACATTATAAGAGCATGGAAGGAGAAAAAACTTTTCTGTCAATTATAAAGCTTCAGTGGTTGAAAAGTCCTGAATTTATGAACATTAGAAAATTCTGGGGATACTGGAAACAAGCCAAAGGATAAAATAAGCAATGCTTAGTAGGGAAGATAAATAATCCCATCTGCCAGCCTGAAATGCTCACACTTTTTTAATGTCATTCGTCACAAATATTAGACGTGACAAAGTATTCAGGCCAGCTTTAGAAGCTCAAAACCCAAAAATGGGTGGGGAGGGGGAAAGCCCCAGCAACAAAATATTAGGCTTGTAAGAATTATTCAGATCAGCAGGGTTAGGGCAAAGTTATTTTTCCTACCTTAGGAACTACCAGAAGCAAGCCCCAAACTGAGAGAGGACTCAGGATGTCCCCTAAAGGCTACGGAAGGATTATCTTAAAAATCAGAGGAAGGAGGACTCAAGGAATTAGAGATCAGTAAGCTTAACTTTGCTCCCCAAAAAGACATCAGAGCACATTATTAATCAATTTAGAGGTACCTAGGGGATAATAAACAGGCAGGAAACAGCCAGTGAGAATTTGTCAAGTGCAAATCATGTCAAGCCAACCTCATTTCCATCTCTGAAAGAGTAACCAGGGCATTAATATGAAAGGACTTCTCTAAGACCTCCACCAGTTTTCTTTTAGGAAATGTGAGCTAAGTTCTTCAATTAGGTAAAAAGGCACAAGAGTAGTTTTTAAAATGTTCTCTTTCAACCTGAAGGATGTTTCAAGTACAGTTCTGAAAAGATATGTCCTGTGTTCTCTAATATCTTCACTAATGATTTACAGAATGAATTCTAGAGGAGATTTACAAAAATATGCAGAAGACGACGATGAAAAGGGTAAAAATAGCTCAGAAAAAAAAATCAAAATTTGAAGTTATCTTGGGAAGCTGGAAGAGAAATTCAAAACTCTGATCAAACAAGCCAGGAGAGGTTACTGAGGGTGGAGCTCAGGCAAAACTTTCAGTGCTCAGGGGCCAGCACAGCCCCAGCACAAGGCACCTGGGGAGTTCACACATGTCTTCCATCAGAGCAGATTTAGGCAAACATCTGTCAGTGTCTGTGTTCCTGCCTCGGGACAGGGAGGCCAACCATGCTGAACTCCCTGGGAGCCTTCCAGCCCCAGCTCAGGTAACTCCCCATGGTACAGGAGGACCTGCTTCCATGAAAGAGAACACACCAGGGGAATATCTCCAGGGACTCAGAAGAAGCCAGCTAAGCCCCAGCTTGCCAGGCACAGCAACTTTTGAACTGATACCCAGAGGAAAAAACACAGGGAAAAGGGATGAGCAGCATCACTGGAAATGCCTGCCTTGATTAAAGCTTTTACTCTGTAACTTCTAACAGCAGAAGATAATATATATACTATTATAATATATATAAAATATATATTATATAGGGCAATATAAATGTACTGAACACATAGCAGAAGTAGCGACAAGCTTTTTGTTGTTGTTTTTATTCTGTAACTGTGCTAGAAACAAGTCCTAGAGAAGATGTGAAGTTCCTGTTATCAGTTCAAGTATGTTCAAGGTTTCAGATCATTTTAACCTGCTCACAGAACTCACTGGCCTTGCTGCTGTTCCAACAGAGCATTTCTTTCTTCCCTTTTTCTCAGAAAAAGATGGAAGACAACAATCAGTGACATTCTCACAGTACACTGGGGGTTTTTACTAATAATATCTCAAAATAAAGGTTGAAAACACTGCATTTTGATAATTCCCAACACCTTGAGGAGTTCATCTACCAAAAAAGCCTCCAAACAAACAAACAAAATCTCAATACTTCATTAACCAGCTCTTTCCTCAGCCCCAACAAGTTTGGGTTGGTTTCTAGGCCCTTATTAGCACCCACATGCAGTCTGGCTGAGTGCTATTCTTATCTTCAGATGCAAACATACATCTTGTGCAATTTGATTCGGACCAGAACAGGAGCTTTAAACACCATAGCTTTGGCTCATGGATGTTTACAGGGAACTCCTTTCCTCCCCAAACGCAGGACATAATATCAGTTGGGTTATATGCAAACATAGCCTGACAGAGTCACTCTTTCTGAGGGCTACTTTCATCATTTCCACATTAATCTTTGCTTTTTAAAAGGCTGAAGAATTGTAGCTGCAGCATGAATTCCTTTTAGAGCCATCCGATATATCAGAGTAAATATTAAATACAAAGTAAAAGTAGAAAAATCAAGGGGGTTTGAGTTATTTTTGTCCCTGACCTCCTTCAGCTTAAGGCCATTCCTCCTTGTTCTGTCACTCCAGGGCCTTGTCCCAGGTCCCTTTCCCTGTCACTCTTGGAGCCCCTTTAGACACTCCAAGGGACTTAAGGGTCTCCCTGGAGACTTTCCAGGCTGGACAACCTGAAATAAGGGAAATTTCCATTTTATTCTTATCCCTAATTCAACTCTGCAATGTTTAAACAGACTTGTATCAACTTTTGTTCCTCCTTTCCAAAGAGGTGAGGAGCTCCTCCTAATTCCAAGAACAAATTGTCTGTACAACATAAGCACTGACTCAGTTTGGTTTCCAGCACAATGATTAATAAAATACATCCATTCAAATTCCCCTGGCTTCAAACCCCTGGGAAGGCCTCCCCCAACCCTCAGAGATCCCAGGAACCAAGAGGTTTCCTTAAAAACCAAGAAATAACTCCGGGCCATGCTGGACTCAGGGAACTGCTCCAAGCAAACAGGCAGGAGAAGAAGGAAATGTGGGAAACACAAAGAAAATTGCCTGTTGGGAGGAAAAGTTTCAGATGGAAGAGATGGATCAGCTTCCAGACCAGTTCACACATTCCAAAAACACTTTGCCCTACTGTGTTTTGTCAAGAAAGGAAATAACTGTGCCTTTCAACACCAGCCTCTCTAGGCAAAGAGGAACTGGTGAAATAAACCCAGGAAAGCTAAAACAAAATATTTCACTCACCCAACATGATACTGGGGCAGAAAAATTAACATTCCAATGAAAAATGGGTCTGTTTCTACACCAGTGGCAGGATTAATACAGTTATTTTGACATGTACAAAATGGGTCTTCTTTCAACGTAAAAAAAATAGTTGAACTTTTCACTGAAAAAAATTAAATTCTTATCAAAAGCCACTGCAAACAGTTTCTGTCTGCACTGATCACAAATCTTCCCATGTAGGGATTTCTCAAGTAAAGCAGGTATTTGGCACAGCAGAAAAAAAAGAAAGGGGTTCCATTCCCCAGCTGTTCCTTGCCCACCAATGTATTTTTTACATTTTTATTAATTTTAGGCTACTTTAAAAATACTCCATCCACACAATGAGAATTCCATTCAGAAAATTAGCAAAATGTAATAGGATTTAGAGAGAAAAATAACAAAAGCACCATTTTAAAGATTTAAAAAAAAAAAAAAGTATTCCATTTAGTTTCCCCAGGGCACGTCCCACTCTTTTAAATTTCAGAATCACTGGGGTTGGAAGAGACCTTCAAGACCACTGAGTCCCACTGCCAACCCATAAGCACCCCTAAACCACATCCCCAAGTGTCACCTCTTCATGGGAAAACCACAGCCCTACCTGGAATAATGAGCCCCTTATTGCCAAATATCTTTGTGAGCACATCATGCTACAGGACCAGACATGAACAGGCAACATAAAGAGATTTTTAGGGCCTTCTTTGTTTGAAATAAGGTTGAATTTACACACAGAGTTCCCAGGGCCTTGCTCTGAACACTATTTCAAATCATGTCACTCAGGCACCACGGAAGAGACTGCTACTAACAGGCAGAACTTTCCTGATTAACTCAGCATTATTTCTTTGCCAGGTCCTGTCATCATTTCTCATTAAAAATCATTTCATTGTGCAGCTGTCCTATTGACTTATAAAGTACTAAAGGATGTCAAAACCTGGCACTGTGTGGCTCTTGCAGACAAAAATACAACTGCTGGAACTCAATCATTAATTTCCACCTCTTTTAGGAGGCTGTGTGTTACCTGTCAAAGAGATACTACTGGAAACTGCACTGTGACCATCAGAGACAGAGTGACAGTGACACCAGTCACCTCAGGTTAGCAAACATCAGACACACGGCAGGAGGAACAGCTTCAGCAGAGATTTTGGGCTAAGAAGGAACTGATGGGGAAACACCAGAGGGGACATTCTGGGGACAGAAGAAGTGCTGGTGCTTGGGGCAATCCCTGGGGTCAATCCAGGGAATGAGCAGCTGGAGCAGCCCTGGGAGAAGGACCTGGGGGTGCTGGGGGTGAGAGCTGGGCCCCAGAACCCCCCCGTGCCCTGGGCTGAGCCCCAGCGTGGGCAGCAGGGGAGGGGGGGATTCTGCCCCTCTGCCCCTGGGCTCAGGTCAGAGCCCACCTGCAGAGCTGCCCCAGCCCTGGGGACCAGCACAGGAGGGACCTGGAGCTGCTGGAGAGAGCCCAGGGGAGGCTCCAGGATGAGCAGAGGGATGGAGCAGCTCTGCTGGGAGGAAAGGCTGGGAGAGCTGGGATTGTTCAGCCTGGAGAGGAGAAGCTTTGAGGTGACCCAGTTGTGGCCTTCCAGGGCCTGAAGGGGCTCCAGGAGAGCTGGAGAGGGACTTGGGACAAGGGTCTGGAGTGCCAGAACACAGGGAATGGCTTCCCAGTGCCAAAGGGCAGGGCTGGATGGGATATTGGGCAGGAATTGTTCCCTGGCAGGGTGGGGAGGCCCTGGCACAGGGTGCCCAGAGCAGCTGTGGCTGCCCCTGGATCCCTGGAAGTGTCCAAGGCCAGGCTGGACCTTGGGGCTTGGAGCAGCCTGGGATAGTGGAAGATGTCCCTGCCTGTGGCAGGGAGTGGAATGGGATGAGCCTCAAGGTCTCTTTCAACCCAAATAACTCTGGGATTCGACAACAGAAGTGAGTCAGTGCCTTACACTGGTAAAAAGTTTGAGAAGCACCTTCAGTACAAGCCAGAAAACAGCCACAACTTTTACCTGATGAAGATTATTTGAGTTCTAAGTTACACTATATAAATTCAGATAATTTTACTTCAGCAGTAAAGAAGGATTCTGCAACAAAACAGTGCTCTTGCAGCATGGGTGCAGATAGTCTCCACTGAAAATGTTACAGGTCTTTCACTGAAAGTGCATGTCCAAGTTTAAATACAGCAGCTATTCTGTCGCAGAAAGTAAATTCCTCATTAATGTTCTTTAAGGTAATGCTTCATTCTTGGTACAAGTCTTTCTTCTGTTTGTTTAATTGCTATGCAATTTAAAATGCATTAGTAGTATTTAAAATATTAGTATTAACCACATTAATTTTCAGCTAGGAGAGTTACCTTGCAATGCAGGCTCCCTGGACAGTTTTAAATCCCATCTGGAGGCCAAACCTGAGCAGAACGTGGTATTGCAACCAAAGCAAAATGAACAGGCACAGCAGGAAGTTCTGAATGATTTAGATAACCCTATCCCAAAGCAGCCAGCTAAACAGGAGGGATCAGAGCATTTCCCTTCAGCTCCAGAAAGCATCTTGTGGTCTCCTGGCTCTGGAGAAAGAAATCCAACCTTGGGTGAGTGGCTTTGCAGTTTAAGCAGCAATCAAAGTCAATTTGCTGCAGGTGGAGTTTCTGGAAGGCGTGAATGCAAAGAACAGCTCGAGCAGGCCATGTCCTCCCAACATGCTCTGTATCAGATTTGTGTCCTGTGGAGGCTGGCCCAGGTCCCAGCCAGCAGCATGCTGTGGGGACAGTGCCAGGACATGACAGCATCAGCAACTCAGCAGCTGTGGCCTTGCTGGGAAAGAAGGGGCAGGACAAACTCAGCCAAAAAGGCAGCAGTGTACAAGGGAACAGCTGCTGCTCAGGGATTTTCAGTTGTTCCCACAAGATGTGAGAGAAGCACAGTCACTGTCACCCCTGTCATCTTTCCCCACACCCAGACTGACCTCATAGCACTGATTCCCTCTCCTCAGGATCCTTCTTCCTCATGATTCTCTCCTCCAGGCCACTGGTTTTTGTTGTCCTCACGGCTGTCACCTTCCCCAAACAGCCAGAGGCCTTTGTGCCACAGGGCCTCATTATTTATTTCATTTTAGTCTCCATCAGATGACCTCAGCACTTCTGCCCCAGATCACCCCAACAAACTCCAAGACAAGAAACAAGATCATGAGGGGGGGGGAGCCTCCAGAAAGCTGGGACATAGGTACAGGAACAAGGATGGCCAGCCCTCAATTCAACCTCTGGATTCCTCAGCAGACCTTCTAGGACAATTGCCCAGCAAGGTGGCACAAACCAAACTCATTCCCTCTGGAAACAGAACAGAGCTGAGGCCAGTGAGCTGTGGAGAGGCCAGGTACCAACAGGGGCGTATTTAAGACTTTGTAGACAGCAAATCAGACATTTTTGGAGAACAATGCTGAAAACCCATCACATTTTATCATTTAACTTCCTTCCTCCAGTCCTTGTATCCACCTGCATCCACCAGTGCTGATTTGCATCAAAAAATATGGGGAACTTCAGACTCCATGGGACTGTTCACTTCCACCTGAAAATCCATACAATTCCTGCTCCCTTTTTCCAAATCTGACAGTTTGCTGGCAGGGTAAGAAGGGAAGCTACCCCTGTCTGAAAGAAATACTCTCCAAAGTGGCAGGAGGCTACATAAAAATGGATACAATTTTGTAAAGCCTCACATTCAATTTACTCTGAAGCAAATTTTAAGTAAATAAATCTCCTTCCATAAATTACTGCTGTGTGCTACTGGACACAGCTGCCATTGGGTTTTTTTTTGGCAGACTGCTCATGAAACAAATATAAAAATTTATTTGGCAGCTCCAAGTTAAAAGAAGAATAAGTTTTCTTTTGATTATATGCTTCGAAATGACATTCACACACTGTCCCCATCATGGGCATCTAGCATGCCAGGGAAAGCAGTCTGATGCATGCTGGCAGCCAAAAGCCTTTGTTTATACCCACTCCAGCACTCACGTAGGGATTTGGGGGGAGTACAGTTCTTTTTGTTTCATTTTTATTTTGTTTTATGAAATAAGCAGGAGGCTTTGCTCCCTGTGGAGGAAGTGGTTAGCAGAAACCCACTCATACCATTCCAGGTATTTTGCTACCATTCCAGTTTTACCCATCAACCAACACAGAGATTTTTAGATATGCACAATAGAAAACAAACTCACTTATCTGATCCATCAGTCAAGGTTTGGGGCTATGGAAGCATTGCAGCAGGGCTCCTGACCTGAGACACAAACTTCTTGTTTATCACAGCATTAAAAGGGTCCTGGTTTATTCTTCTTCACAGCTTAGTTAGCCTGACTCCAACCATTCACTGACTCTGGCTGCAGCAAGCTCCTACTGTAGGTTTCCCTTGCAGCCTCTGACTGCAGGGATCAGTGTGCAGACTGTGACTGCAGGTTCTGAAAATAGGCTCTAACTTCACACCCAGACTAACCTCATAGCAGTGATTCCCTCTCCTCAGGAGCCTTCTTCCTCATGGTTCTCTCCTCAATGTTCCTCCTCCATGATGATCCTCCCCTCACCCACTTACCCCCTCTTTTATCTCACTCATGCTTATTGGATACAGCTGTTACTCATCAGGAGCAAGAGTGTTTTGGTTAATTAGATACTTACCAGGGCTGAGGTCACCTGTATTCCCTTCTCCTACAGGAAAGCCTTAAAATTCAGTAGCAGATCCCCTCAAGGTGGGGTGAAGCCACAAAATCCTGAGGCTCATTTATGTAGTTTATCCTTCATTATATTCTCTCCCTTTGGAAATATATTTACTGAGAAAAAGCTTCCATATAATTCTGAAATTCTAGCACTAGACTTCATCTTGGAAAATCTGGATTACAGAAATTAGTTGTTTTAGGGGTACAGAGTTCTGAGGGAAATTTCTTTGTCAAACAAAATAAAGCTGGGACGTTTCCCACAGCTGTCTTTAATAACCCTGCCTGTAAGTCCCCTGTCACTCAGCATCATACTATTGCATCATATTCTGACATCACCATATCCCTGTCAGGATGATGCAACAGAGTTTATCTGTGGTTCCACTTTCAGACAAAAAAGATGTTTTAATCTCATTATCTCCCCACTAACTGATGGTAACAGAGGCCCTGAGTCAGATCAACACAGACAATGCTATATCCCTCGGGTGTCCTGTACAAATTTATGAAATATTAAGAAAAATTAAGGCTTTGAGAGTTAAAAACCCAGAAACAAAACCTTATGAGAGTGCTGGGAGATAAATATCATCACTATACATAGCAGTAATTATGCTGCCGACCCGCTTTTTAAATTTTATTGTGGTTCTTGCAATTAGCTAGATACAGCTATTGACATAAATCATGTAATAGCTTCATCATAGTCAAAAATCCATTACCCACTGGGCCACTTTATGAAGGCTATGACAGGATTTTCAAATGCTTGTTTTGTTTATTTTTCTCCCCCAGCTGACAGTTGGTGTCACTACTGTCACCCTTCACTCCTCCAATTGCAACCACAAGCAGTCAATTCCCACATAATACCCATTAGCACACTCTTCCCTCAATAAATCTTAACATTTGGTGTCCTTCCTGCAGTTTTTATTGCATGGCCTTTTCACTAATCCAGGACTTAATAACAGGCGTTGGCAGGTATTTTGCAGCTTTCTGGACAAGTGCATAACTTTTCTCTTGTACCCACTTTACCCGTTAATTAAAATTATATTGATGCTATTTTGCAAATGCACAAGAAGTGAAGTGTCACTCCTTTTGTTACATGTTTTTTTCCCAAGTCTACATCCTTACTAATAACTGCTTTTCCATTAAAACAGTATCACATCAATTAGGCAGAATCCTAAAAATATTTGCCAAAACAAGTCTTTACACGTCCTTTCCACTAGAAAGCAAAGAAATAAGAAGATCTGCCCATTTTTTAGGGTCCTCTTCATTTTTAATCTTTCGCCTTTTCTTGGGACACTAAAAATAGGTAGGAATTGTGAATTATTCAGTGATCTATCAAGAATCAGATCCTAGAATTGCACAGGAGCCTGGGACAGCCTTTCCCACTAAATCATGAGTTACCCATTCAGCAGCAGTTCCTTCTAACATTGAGCTACAGCCACTGATGGCAACCAAAAACCTGAGTGTGCTGCAGCCTTCCAGATCAACATCAGAGCCAAGGAACCTCATAGGATCAACTGTTGAGACAGATGAGAGAAACAAGGACATCCTGCTGTCCAAGCTGAGCCTCCCCTGGCACAGCCTGAGGCCCTTTCCCCTTGTCCTGTCCCTGTTCCCTGGCAGCAGAGCCCGACCCCCCCTGGCTGTCCCCTCCTGTCAGGGAGTTGTGCAGAGCCACAAGGTCCCCCCTGAGCCTCCTTTTCTCCAGGCTAAACAATCTACACTTCCCATCCTTTTCTTCCTCTCAGTCTCAAATTTCTGGGCACCATTATTTTGTTTCCCTTCTCAACACACTCTCTCAAATCCAAAAATCCTCCGACTCAGTGTCAGTGTGGCACAACAAGAAAAGGTGGCAGTATGGGGACAGTGAAGGGGACAGTGACACGTCCCAGGAGGTTATGTACACCAGGCTTCCCCTGGGAACAGGGAGAGGCAGAAGGAGGGACACCAGCAGTCATGAACTTGGTAAGTGACCAGTGAAGCGCAAAAGTGACCAGTGAACTGTTCCTAAAAGCAAATGAGATGAAAAAGAGATGTTCCACTGAGGAGCACCACTGTTCAGGACAACAAAAAACAGGGCAAAATATAATTTTTTCCCTCTTTTTCTTCTTCCCAGGTTTTACAACCAAGAGCATCAGATCCATCTACAGGCTGAGTGCTCCACAGCAGCAGCAATGGGAAACCCTGTAACCTGCTTTACCTGTGCTGAAATGTGTCACCTCCTGTATTGATACAGCAACTGGTGTGTCCACTGTGCTTTGTGCTCCTGCATTCCAACAGTCTCCCTAGCTTTAAAGGACTCAATCACAGGTATTTTTTGGCACATGGAATCAGACTCACAGAAGGGTTATCACCTTAAAGCCCATCCAGTTCCACCCCTGCCATGGGCAGGGACACCTTCCACTATCCCAGGCTGCTCCAAGCCCCAAAGTCCAGCCTGGCTTTGGACACTGCCAGGGATCCAGGGGCAGCCACAGCTGCTCTGGGCACCCTGTGCCAGGGCCTCACCATCTGCACAAGGAGGAATTTCTTGCTAAAAAATAACAAACATGTGCTTAATACTCAAGGAGGGATCTTCTTCAACAGATAACATAGGGGAACATATAATGGATTTCGGTGTGCAAGAGGAACTCCCCTGCACTGTGCAAGTCCTGTCAGAATAAATGCAGCTCCAATCAATTTTAAATTACAGAAATACTACTGTGTATTACACTTTGTAAGCATTGTGCTCCCTCCAGGAGAACATGAAAACATTTGTTTTCTCAAGAATTTTTTTTTGCACTGGTGATTTTATGGTGCTCAAAACTATCCCAGACACATCATATAACCCGTGGGGGACAGGAACAAATTTTAATGACTTTTTCCTTGTGAAGAGAACTTTCAAAAGCAGCCTCTGAAATGGATCAAAATACCTAATGTTGAAAAAAAATCAAGAGACTTGACTGCTTCTTTCCCTCAAGATCTCAGGGCCCCTTCTCTCCAACACAGATGTGACATAAAGTGAGCAGGTATTGAACAGTGTGCCAACAATTCCTACTGAGAAGCTCTCCCTTTGCATCACACAGGACCTCTGGCATACCTTGAGGCATCAGGGAAAACTCATCC
Organism: Trochalopteron elliotii; assembly: GCA_024734555.1. Taxonomy (NCBI): domain Eukaryota; kingdom Metazoa; phylum Chordata; class Aves; order Passeriformes; family Leiothrichidae; genus Trochalopteron; species Trochalopteron elliotii. The sequence continues at coordinate 212,485 of JANPWX010000382.1, forward strand.
TGCTGCTGGTACCACAGGAGGAGCAGGAGAGGAGTGCTTGTAGACACTCCAGCACCAGAAATATTTGAGTTTTGTGATTGAGAAGGTGCCCATGGGGCTGCATCTCTGTTTCTGCAGTCTCTGCTCCTGGGGCAGTGGCAGAGGAGTCCTTTGGGCTGAAAACCAACACACCACGATTTCAAACACAAGCCTGATGAGTCTTTTCTACAAACAACCAATATTTGCTCCTCATGCTGCAAACACTGCTTTGACTTCTGCTCTGCCTGGGCAATTCCCGCTGTCCTCAGATGCTCCTGGTAGTGGCAGGCACATTCCATCACCCAAACTTCCCTGCAAAACCCTCTCGGAGAGATTTGGCAGGACTGTAACTGCTAAATGAGCAGCAATCAAGTAGTTCACCCAATCAGTTTTCTAATTCACCACAACTGCTATAAATACGACCCATTATTACTGAATGCAGCTTTTAGGGGGGAAAAAATACATGCAAACTTCCTGCTGAAGCTAATCTATGGGAAAATTATACAGAACATCACATTAAAGTCTAAGTAAACACTTTGGCACCCTCCTAATGTATGTGCATAGATTACTGGGGTGTGCTTGCAGGGTAAGTGCCATTTGATGTTCAAATTATTGGTGGATATTTAAAGCTGATTACCCTAGAGGTAAGATATAATTGGTAAACAAGGAATATATACAGAACAACAACATAATACCCACAAGTTGTATTTATTTCACAATTCATTCCCACAATCAGGACAATAGTTCAATCAAGTTCCTAACTCTCTTTTCAAGCTAACAAAATGAAATCAGAAATATCAAAGGCATCATTTTCCTTGGTGATTGGGAGGTGAATGGAAAAGCTTACTGGACTTCATTCTCACATCCCCACAAAATGGACATAGAAAATAAGAGAATAAACAGAGAGGAGACAGTGGTGCTCTCCCTAAATTCCTGAAGAGATCCATCCCCTCACAGGTGTGATGGTGGAACATGCTCACCTGGCTGACACATATATTTAATTACCCACAGTATTTCTCCATCCCAATGTCAGCACCTTGATTAGACTGTTTAATTACCCCTATCTGTAATCAGCCTCTGGCTTTTCTCTCTCTTTTGACTTGAGATGCCTTTCACTCCACAAAATGGTGTGATTCCTCTCTCCTCCCACGTGTCTCCTCTGTATCTCTGTGAGAAACCAACAAATTGGTGTGGTTTGGGCTTTCCTATAGACGACCTGAAGGAGACACAGCAGTGCCACCATGCTCCCTGATGGAGTTACAGAGTTTTCTGTGGAAAACAGGAACCCTCATTCCCTTCAACAGGTGATGTTACACCTGGCAGCCAAAGGGATTCTCCAAAGGCAAACCGTAGGGAGAAGACCTTCCATGTTGAAAACATGATTGAATAACGTGGATAATAACAACCAAAATCTAGATAAACAAAAATCATCATCAAAACAAAGGAAGGTTATTTAGGCCATGCCTTACCCAGCTGCTCCTGCTTAGGGTGTCTGTCAATAAATGCACAGCTTGGCTGGATTTGTTGTCAAGGCTTGGTAGAACCTGGCTTAGGGGAAAGTGTTCCTGCCCACTGCAGGGTGGAGGAACAAGACAGTTCTTCAGGCTCTTTCCAACCCCATCCATTCCATGATTCCATGATTTGTACAGAGGACACATCAGGAGCTCCCCCATGAGACCACCAGCACACGTCAAACTGGTTTGAAGTACCAAGCAGTGATCTTCTAGGAGAAGCTAACATCTTATTCCCTGCTGGAAGACAAGGGGAAAACCTCACAGATGATTCCCTGCCTTGGAGCAGCAGCCTGAGCCTTCCTCACACAGGAGGAGATTCCAGCAGTCAGGCAGATGATGCAGTAAAACACTCAGGAAGAGGAGGTGGGTCCTGCTTAAATCCTACCCAGAGCAGGCAGAGAGGACCCCAGTCCAGCAGCAATGGCAGCAGTGGGAACAACCAGATGCAGCTGGGAAGTATGGAAATTTATTCAGCTAAGCCATCACATTAACATGGGAGCAGGGGAAAATCGTTAGCTGGAAGAGTGTGGAAAAAAGCAAAAAGCCACAAGATGTAGAATTGCAAGGCTCTGGCAAGAACAAAATGTTTCACAACGTATCTTTTTTAAAAAATGGTAGCATATTGCAGGCTTGTGTTCAAAAATGTCAATTTTATGGGATCAGACTTTCAGAATGGTTTGGGCTGGAAGGGCCCTTAAAGCCCATCCAGTCCCACCCTTTGCCTTGAGTAGGGACACTTTCCACTATCCCAGGCTGCTCCAAGCCCCATTCAACTTGGCCTTAGACATTTCCAGGGATCCAGGGGCAGCCACAACAATTTCTGTAAGGTTTGTTGGCCACAGGCGCATGTTGAGACCAGCCCTGCCAGCAGTGCCCTAAGGTGGTCCCATCCCCAGTCCCAACCTTCTGCCCCCATATCTCCCCACAGAATCCACTGCTCTGTCCTTGGAGTGTCTCTCATTCCAGAAAAGCACTGTCCTTCTGGATTGTGAAATGCTTTTAGAGCAAAGGAATTACAAAAACTCCTGCCTGACAGAGTAGGCAGGGTCAGGTTTCCCACCTCCAGTTAAAAATGCAGATCTCCAATGCAGACAGAGCCAATCTACAAAGAATAAAAAGCCTTACACTTTTATGTGCCAAAAATGCAACTCTATGGACTAAAAAAAAATTAACTCAAAAAAAAAAAAGCCAACTAGGATTTATAGCTGGAGAAAAAGACCTGAAAATGTACTTGAATCACCTGAAACAACAAAAGACATAAACCAGGAGTAATTATGTTTTAATGGGGACTCATTTTGATAACTTCAAGCATCTCATGCACTCTTTTATCTTCTCATTATTTTGATTTCATATGGTATTTAATAGAACTTTATGTGCTTTACTAAAAGGAGAGGAAAAGTGTTTTTATTAAACATTAATTCCTTTATTTTGATGGCAGCAAACATCTCTGCCATCTGTCTTTAAGTGCTGCTGGTTCTGCTCTATAGCAGCATTAGAGACACAGGCACACTGCTTTCATCATTACTTGCTTTTCAAGGCAGCCAAAAGAACTGTGCTGCAGGTAACAAAGGTTCCTAAAAACCCTGTAAACAGTTAAATAAGAGAGATTTGTAATTCAAGCATGAAAATCCTAAACTCACTTAGTGTCTCCATGGCGTAACTCAGCCAGTTGCAATTTCTGAATTCTTCCACTAAGGATGCATTAAAAAAAAAAAAAAAAAAAGAAAATCCCTCCCAAACACAGCTTTGCCAGGAGCTCAGGCTTTCAAATTACTTGAAATTATATCACAAATCGAGAGCTTGCAAAGAAATATGGAGAGATTTGCTGGTAAGTACATGACAGAGATAATGAAAACCAATGTAATCCAGAAAATCCAGTTTCTGCTGAAAGTAAGAAAGTAAGGACAGTTGTCTTCCTAGGGAGATAAAAACTGACAGCTCAAGAAAGAACTAAGGTGGGGGGAAAGTCTTTATCACAAAAGAAGAGTTTTCTGATGTATTTCAAGGACTGAAAAAAATCTAGGATCTGCTTAACAGCTCTGCTGGCAGATCTCAGCCACAGAACTCAGAAAGATTACAGGAGGTAGTGTCTATCAGTTCACTTTTTTTGCATAAAACCCATGCTAGTCCACGTCTGAGCATGGGAAAGGCATCCTGGTGGTGTTAAAAAAGGTACAATCCCCTCCCTTTTACCCTGTCACTCAACCAGAAACACTGTTCATGCTGCAGCTCAGCTCCTTGGGGCCTGGGAGGTGCTGAGGATGGTTAGCCCTGAACAGAACCCCAAACCACTGTCACAGGATGCAAAAGAAAGATGAGAGACTCTAAGTATTTCAGAAGGCAAAGAGCATAGAAAAAAGGCTTTATTGTTTAATTCTTACTGCCTTTTATAAGGTGTTCCCATACAGACTTTACATGGTTGGTGAATAGAAATGACATCTCTCTAATCCCATTGGTTAAACTGGAGAAACAACAAAACACCACCTGGAGAAAGATTGTTTTGAGAAAAGATAGTTGTTTGCTAAGATTGTTTTGAGAAGAAGTTTTCTTGAGAAATTTTTCCTTGGGAAAAGTTAGCAGCTGCTAGCAGGCTAAAATCTCTCAGACCCAGAAATATCAGGCCCACAAACCACCACTGCAGGTCCCTGTGACACTGTGCAGGCTGACAGAGTAGGCAAATGCACCTCAGGATGAGCCAGAGGAAAACAGGATTACTCAGGGAAATGACTCCTGGGGTCTGTGAAATGATCAGGCCAAACCAGTAGCCAGGGAACACCTCATAGCATTGCTCTGTCAGCCCACCTGCATTTTCACTCTTAGTTTTAACAGCAGCTTGCCATGGGATTGTCACAATCCCACAAAAATCCCTAAACCACATTCTGTTTATAATACACAATAGTTCTTTTCAGCAATCAAAACCATTTGAGTATTCTGCTCAAAAAATAATACTCTTAGATTATCTTTGTGGGTTTCCTCAGCTCTGTTGCTGAGAACGGCAAGGGCCTGGACAAGCATAGCAAGAAACAAAAGTGTGATTAGAGAGCCCAGAGAGGTTCAACATGGCCTTGAGAGCAAGGACAAGGTATGTTCTGCTCATCCAAAATCCCTCTTCTTTTCCATAGCAAGGATTCACTCAGAAGGAGGGACCCTCCATCTCATCCTCTCTGCCTGTTACTGCTCCCCAACTCCCCACACCAACAAAAATCCTGTCTCTTTCTTTGCTATTTGGCAAACAGGTTACTGAAATCAGTATTTTAGCCAGTGCTGGGTGCAAAAGATGATGTGCCAAGAGAAATGCTGTGACATTCCCAGAATCCTTCTGAGCTTTCTGTGTGCACACCATTGTGATGCTCTGCCAAAGGGCAACTCTGGAATTTAAGGAGATATTGCTGTGGAGACCAAAGGCACAGCAGCACAGATATCATTACACAGAACCCATGTCTCGGGTTAGCCAAGGCAATCATTCAAAGCAGCAGCTCATCAAAAAGACCCTCAAGAAGCCTCCAAAGCTCTGTAGCTCCTGTCAACAAGATCCTGCAGGGAAAAACACAAGTGATGAAGAAAAAAAAGTGTCTAACTTTTAGCAGCAGATCAATGAAATACATCAGTACATCTCATCCCTTAGCAGACAACATTTGGCCTCATGGAACGTGCTATTAGACAAAATTGGCAGGAAAACCTCTCCAAAGCACAGGCCCGTCACAGCAACAGCTCCAGAGATAAAACTGTGAGTTCTGAGCAAAGCACAGAGTTCTGATACAGAAGATGTAAAGGTGGCTGACAGAATAACAGCTCTGCAGCTGAGGTTTGCATTTCTCCCCCCACCACAAGCCTAACAGCTCCTTCATGTCTGATAAGCAAATGAGAGTGATGCAGAAATATGTTAATTGTAAATAGGATTTATTTACAGCATACTTGTCTTGTGTCTAATTAAAATTAAAGGAGAAACTGGATTTGAATGGTTTGGAAATAAGGAAAATAATACTGGTCTGGTCCAGGAACCCATCACAAGCTCCTCATGGAGCTGAGGGATCTCAGAGGAACACGAATATTTTGTTTATACATGAATGTTAAACATGTTGTACTGCAATCAAATATATCTCCTATGGAAAAAGGAATTTCTTCCCTGCTTTTCTGGAGAAGGCAGGGCTCTGGGAGAATCCCTGCCTTCCCCTTGCTCCCTGTGCAGCTGGTCCTGCATGGAGCCAGAGCCTTGCAGAGCACCCAGCACAAGCACCAGGATGTGCCTCCACCCAAACACCAGCACAGCTCCAGCAGCATCTGCTCATTTATTCATATGCCAAACATCAGCAAAGAGAATGGCTTCAGGAGCCCTGCCTCCATTTCAGGTGACTTCTCTGTGACCAAACCCTTCACCTCCCTCAGGTGTGGGAGATGTAAAGATTTCCAGGATGGAGCATCCTGTGCTTTGTGGCCAGGTGAAAGGCTGCCTCCCCCACCTGCAGCCTTTGCTATGTGCCTCAGGGAAAGGGTAAGAAAGGATTCAGAGGTGTGCAGACATTTATAAATATTTCAATTCCCACCCACCTGTCTCCAGAAGTGTTGTTCAGGATGACTTCAGGGATGCAAAGCAAAGGGAAACAGTGTTCTTGCTATAACAGCACTGGCCAGGTGAAACAGAGACATTGCCTTAAGGAAGGAACCAAAAGCTTTCTGAAATCATGAGACAGTCACAGCTTTTGGCTTCCTGGCTTAGGAGCAGCTCTGACACCTGGACACGGAGAGATTCCCACCCCAGGGAATCAATGAGCACTGCTCACTCCTCACCTCCCACACTCAGTTAAGCATTGCTTACTCCAAATCCCATTTCTCTCCCCCAGCACAAGATTTAGGTGATATAAGCCATTATTATCCATCCTCATGGGCTTCATACACAAAAATAGCTTTATTTAAAGAAGAAACCTCTTCATGGGAGTGGTAAAACACACTCTGGGTATATCACCATAAGGCAATCAGAGTGGGATTTTGTTTGACAGTTTAGAACATAAAATTATATTGGATGAGGGGAGAAAGGTTTTCATGCAGTAATAAAAGCTACAATCCTAAAATAATCACTCCACTTGAATACACCCTCAAAATGTATTCTCATTTAATGCTGCTGGTATACAGGGAAATCTTCCTCTGTGCTAGATAATGTCAGGTGTTCAGATTAATAATTTTTGATTTTCGCTTCTTCCTCCCACTTTCAACCCAGCAGTTAACATATCCCATTATCTGTTTCACACTAATTAGCAACAACAAAATGCAAGCTGTTTTAACACAGAGCCTCTTTTTGTGTTACACAATGTAAATTGAATGGGCAACACAACTAAAAGGGTGGAAAGGGAGCGGGGGGAGAGAAAAAACCCTGTAAGATGAGAGAAATCGCTTTAAATTCTGAGTGGAAGCAAATTTCATAGAATCAGGAAGGTTGAAGAAGATGGCCAAGACCATTGAGTCCAACCTTTGGCCTTCCACCACATTTGAAAAATATGTATTGACTATTATTGCCTTGCAAAATCAAATAATTCAACTAATTACATTAAAAAGTGCTGTCTATGCAGATAAAGACTAACAGGAAAACCCAATTATTAATTAACACAACTTCTTGAATCTTGTACTTCAGTGAAACACTAAAATCAGTGTTCCACCAGACCTGCCAAACAGTACAAGCAGCAGAGTTAAAACTAAGGAAAAAAAAATCTCAGCACATTTTCTTTTCAGAATCCAGAAACTTTTATAATCACAGGCACTTTTTGAAATATAAATAAGAAAATACCAGGTCAGAGCAGCATGGCAGGCTCAGCTTTCCTTCTCTCTGGAGTAAGTTTTTCCCTGAGTTCCCCCTGTGGCACATCCTCCATCACTGGTTTGAGCCAAATCTTCCCAGTTGTGGTTTTGGTGGCCTTTCCACCCCCCAAAGCATCAACACTCCCTATAAAACATATCATACTTCATTTCTGCCCAGAATTCAACAGCCACAAAGTGGTGCAGTGCTGTGAATATTCACTTTTGTAGGGGGCTTTCCAGAAAACTGGCTCCTCATTAGTAGAACAAATGCTAATTAATATTTTCAACTCACCGCCAGAGTCCCGGCAGTTTGGGATTGCAGGCTGTGCCCTGAGCTTGGCTGCTCTGCAGCAGTGAGCAGAAGGCTGCTCTGGCAGGGGAAAAGGGAGAAAAGCTCTGTTTTGTGGTCAGATCCAGCAAATCCCTTCCCAAATGCTATTGAGGGTGGATCAAAGAGTGAGGGTATCACACAGGTGAGACACATGTGCAGTGACTGTTCAAATTCCAAGCAAAAACATGTCCTGTTCACAGGAATATAATCCAGGGGAACATACAGAAACAAAGGCAGCTGGGGTGCCCCCATTACACCAGGATGGGCTGCACTCCTGAGGCTGGGGAACAAAGTCCTGCCCTAGGGGAGAAGGCATTCCAAGTGAAAGATCTTTAACAGCCCCTCTGCCCATTGACAAATAAACTCCCAACCTTCAAACTGACAGAAAAAGCTGAACAGGAATTCCATAAAATATCTCAAGGAGTGAGGAAAAAAAAAAATATTACCAATACAAAGCCGTTCAATAGTCCTTAAAAGCATCTCTGTTCACATCAGCATCTAAAAGCAGAGCATCAAAGCAGGACCAGCCAGTGTAGTGCACACAGAATAAAGAGAATACTAAAAGGCTCACCCTTGTGCTGTTATTAAGCTACATCCCCTGGCATTCATGAGCATGAGACAGCTCAGACAAGAATCAATTTCCCTTCACACTCTTCGACTTTAAAAGCAAGGGAATGTTTTCCAAGTGATGGAAAATTATGAATACCAGACTTTAGGGACCTGCTCCAGCTGTCCACTGCAATTTCACCAACTTCCCTCACAGTGCCCATGAATTCAGCCAATACACTTTTATAACCTCCCCTCTCCTCAGCTCCCTCAGTGTAACCAGCACTCTCAGCTCCTTCTGACACCCAGAAATTACCCCCTGTTAGAGGTGGCATAAAGTGTGGCTGATTCCAAGTGGTCAGAAGAAAGAAATACAGCCAGGAACTGTGGAACCCACAGCACAGTTTCTCTCACACTGAAGATAACTTCAGTTTATTTCCTACAGCCAGATGCAGTTTTCCTTCAAAACTAAGTAAACAAGCCGTGGGAGCTCTACTCCTGTGTCAGAGCTGATCAGAAATACATTATGGGGTCAAAAACCACTGCAGAGATGCTGACAAATGAGAAGGGAAATATAAAAAAAAAAGCCTTTAAGCCTGCAGTGAGACTAAAAAACGTTGTCTATGCCATGACCAACAACTTTGTCCTTGATTCAGCACAACAGGGAAGGATCAGCTGAGGTTTTAAAGCCTGACAATCTTCAATATCTGTGTTCTTCTAGGCTCTTCCCTTTCATGCCATTCACTGAGTATTTTCTGAGGATATAGAAGGGGGGAATCACAGCACTGCCCAACACCAGCCTGTTTTGACCTGGCTGCCAAGGAGCAAATATTAGACTCTGAAAGATGCCAGTGATGTCTTTATTTGCAACCCTGAAAGAGATCCAAGAACATCAACTGGAGCATTCATAACTTTGGAGCCCTCAGCAGGCCCTGCAGATGAGTACAGAGAAAAGCTTTGTTTCTCAGGGACTGAGGAAGTTGTTCCAACAACCACAGGCTCTCAGATGTGCTTTCCTTCATTCCCCTCACTGTGGCACCACAGGAACACACAGGGGGCTTTGCAAGACCTCTGGACTGGGAGGGCAGAGGAGGCTGGGTGGGAGGAAATCAGCCTTCTGCACAGGAGCTTTTGTGGCACATGGCAGTCCTGAGCAGGGTCAGCACAACTGCTCACAGAAATACAGGTCATGGCGTGAAGGCAACACGTCCTGACTCGTATTTTGGGGTTTTCAGATAACTGACACTTCCCCAAGCCACTGTAGTTCTAAGAACTGAAATACAATCCAGTTCTAAGGGCTGAAACGTCCATACAAGTTTCATCACCAGATTTATCAAGATGCAACAGCAACAACAACATTAATCCACAAGTTTAATTTAATCTACAATTAGTTTATGTATCTTACAGAGTTCAAACAGGAGATGAATGTGAAATATCTATTTCCTGAAGTGCTGAAAGAAACTCGTTTGTTGAGGTCACTGAGCAACAACGCCTGGAGTTGAGCTGCCATAGACTTTGGTGTCCAACCAAAGAACCACAGCTCACCTGTTCTACAGAAAACACTGTGTCAGCATTGATTGTTCTTTTAGTCTATAATTTAATTCTAGATCTCATCTAGATCTTCACTTACCAGCAGCTGCTTTTCTCCCCTCAGCAGCTAGCAGACCAAAGGTATCCTGTGATAATCTCCCAACCAGCACTGCTGAGGGGTGAATTTGTGTTCATCAGGAGCCGTTTGTGCAGCTCTTCTGCCACAAGAGCTGTCCTGTCTACCATCAACTGCTTTGGTAGGTAATGCAGTCCTAAAACAGAATTAAATGAAGGGCAAGAGCAGCCAGCATTCTAAACTGCCTGCCAAGGTGGGCCTTCATCCTCATCATGTCTTCAAGCCACTGCAGTGGAATAAATTCCTGAAATTTGATGATGTTCACTGCTGCAAAGCACATCAGTCAAACTTTTCTGGTTTTTTCCTTCCCTTACAGTAGGAAGATAATAGTACCAGCTAGACCAACTGCACAGCAGTGTTGAAAGGATTAATTAGCTAATATTTCTACAGTCTTAAGCATGCAGAACATCACAGATGCACAGCGTAATTACTGTTATTAGGTAAGTGATTTCTTTGACTCGTTGGGACAACACACATTTTATCTGTCATTTTTTCATGGCACAGACGTCTGCCACCAAATATTCTCAGCTAAAAAGAAACCAGAATATCATGGTCTAAATTATCCATGATGTTGTTTTTTTGGTGGGTTTTCTGGGGGGAGAGTATTTTTTTTTCAAGCATGAATTTTTTCTCACTAGCAATAAGGGTTAGAAATTCTGCTGATACCCATGAAGACCTAAAGCTGGCCACAAATAAAGGCCAACACAAAAGCTGCATACCTACATGCAAAGTGCAGTATCCTCCTAAAAACCATGGTGCATATTAAACTATGCTGGGTCTGCTTTCCCTGACTTCCAGCAATGTCCAGAAAGGCTTTAGCTGCTGACCAAACCTGATCTAGAGCTATTATTGGGATAAAGTTCTCTTCCTTAGGATGTCCTGATGGGGCTGGGATCATTCAGGGCACTAGAGATTGCAGGTACTGTACAATAAAAACAAGATAAGCTAAACTACAAGAAAGGAGGTGAGAATTCGGCTTTTTGTGGAATTTCTGGGGGAAAACTTCAGCACAAAGGAACAAAGAGGAGTGTGATAGAAATGGAAGCTGGACTTGCATGCCTGTGTCAAGGGTGATGCTAATCCAATGTCAGTAACTTCATACTGCAAATAACAGATGATTCCAGGATGTTGATATCCTCTCTCTCTCAAGCATAAAAATCAATGTTTTTCATGGAAATTTAGGTCAGCACACAACCACAGACACAAGCCTGATGAACGTGTTAAGGAACAGTTTAAAGCAATGCTAAACCAAACAGCTGAAGAAATACAGGGTGAAAAGATGTTATCAAAGGGCACAGAAAATTCACTCTGGGAGATGTGCAGTGCCATGAATCCTTAGTGTGCTGTAGGAGAACACCAGGAACAGACAAAATCCCGGGCTGGCTGGGGCTGGAGGGAGCTGAGTGGGCAGCTGGTGGCACCTCCCCGCTCCAGCAGGGCCATCCCAGAGCACAGGGCACAGCACTGTGTGCACACAGCTCTGCAACAGCCCCAGGGAGGAGCCCCCCCAGGCTGTGTGGACAATGTGCTCAGGGCTGGGCACTGGCCAGGAAAGAAGAAGTTGTGCCTCCTGTGCAGGGGGAATTGCTGGGCTCAGGCCCTGCCCGTGGCTCTGGGGCCATTGCTGGGCCCCCTGGGCAGAGCCTGGGCCCTGCTGGGAGCCCTCCCTGCACACAGGGACAGCCAGGCCTGAGGGCCCCTCTCAGCTGGGGCTCCTCTCCAGCCTCAAGAGCCCCAGCTCCCTCAGCCTTTCCTGGCCTTCAGCCACATGCTCCAGGCCCTTCCTCAGCTCCACCAGCTCCCTGGCCCTGCTGTGCTGAGCATCCAGAGCTGGACACAGCACTGTACAGCTGCCTCCAGGGCTGCCCACAGGGCCACCAGCCCTCCCTGCCCTGCCCTGCCCTGCCCTGCTGCCAATGCTCCTCCTGCTGCCCCAGGATCCATTGGCCTCCTTGGCCCCAGGACACTCTGCTGCCTCAGGGACAGCTCGGTGTCCCCCAGGAGCCCCAGGACACTCTGCTGCCTCAGGTCCTTCCCCACAGAGCTGCTCCAGCAGCTCCCCCCCAGCCTGTGCTGGTGCCTGGGGCTGTTCCTGCCCAGATGCAGAACCCTGAAGAAGAAGAAGGTAATGAAGTGATGCAGAATGGCTGCTGTTGTCTATCTTCATCCTGACTTGATCTTGCTGGCTAGTGGTGTTGGAATTCAGTAGAAAATAAACCCATTTTTGTTCCAGCTGCTGCTCAGAGATCAGCGGGGCTGGGGAGTGGCTGAATTTCTGATTAAAGCTAATTCAGCACCAGAATTCTGGTGGAATGCAGAGGGTGTTGCCTGAGCACGGAGTTGCAGGTACCAATGCACTCCTATAGCTCTGCTGCCATTCCGTAAGGGCTGTGCATGATCCAGATCCAGATTTAGTGGAGCTCCAGGAAAGCGGGTTTGGGACTGGACCAACCAGCACACAGAATGTAAATATGTGTCATGACAGAATGTCACACCGCACCCTCAGGACACTCTGCTGCCTCAGGGACAGTTTGGTGTCCATTAGGAACTACTCAAAGCAACACGACATCTCCAGGCACTCACCTGCTGGAACTGGGCTTGAGTCCCTACCTTACCTATAGTCCAGCTCAACAAAGAGCTCTGAGGTTGAGGGACTCAGGGAATCCCAAGAAACACCACCTGGCACACTTTCCTTTCCCAGGGACACACAGCAGCCTGGGTCACATGGAAATCTCTCCCACGCTCACAATGTGTCTGGTAGCAGCCAGATGGGATCATTTAAATCCACTTTAAGGATAACACCACTGAGTAAAGCAGGAGAGCACAGTGCTGTTCTCCCAGCTTCCTGCTTTTCCCAATCTGTCAGCCCCAGAGAACTGCTTCCAGTGCTGATCAGTCACAGCTCCAATTCCATCTCTGCATTATTAGCCAGCATTAGCAAAGCCAAATCAATGGCTTGATTGCAGATTTGCCAAACAGAAGGGCAATGTGCATGTATTAGAATGATGAGGCAATTTGCAACTTCATTACCTCCTTCAGAGACATGTGAGCTTTTACCCTAAAAGTGGCACATGGATTTTAAATTGTGCTGAACCCTAGAGCTGCCCTAGTTTTCCCCACAGGAGCCTGGAGGATTAACAGCTGACATACTTAGGCCAAGCCTGTGCCAGCCCCCCTGATAGTCTTGATAAAGAAAAAAACATCATCATGAGTTCCTTCTGAAGGGAGCAGAAGGCCTCACCTGCAGAATAGACCATCCTTAGGGAAGTCTCCTGCCTCCCTGGGGCTTGGGGTGAAAAAGAGAAGAGAAAGATTCCTTCTCCAGTACAGACCTCAGATTATTACCCATGATTGATTTCTCAAAGGGGCAGCAGTGAAGTTGCAACCAGAGGTCTGAGGGCAGTCCAGAGACTTCAAAGACTGGATAAGGGATCAGAAGCAGAAGCAATGTTCTCCTCTTATCATTCCAGTTTCAGGAAGAGCTGATTGATACCTGTCTGTGAGCTTGGTGTCACCTGAAGAATTCCAGAGTCTTTGATCAGAGGTTGATTTACACAAAACCCATTCAGGCTTGAGCCCCTCCCGGCCAGAGAGCCCTGGAGGGGCTGGAGCGTGTCCAGGGCAGGGAAGGGAGCTGGGGAAGGGGCTGGAGCCCCAGGAGAGGCTGAGGGAGCTGGGAAAGGGGCTGAGCCTGGAGAAAAGGAGGCTCAGGGGGGACCTTGTGGCTCTGCACAACTCCCTGACAGGAGGGGACAGCCAGGGGGGGTCGGGCTCTGCTGCCAGGGAACAGGGACAGGACAAGGGGAAAGGGCCTCAGGCTGTGCCAGGGGAGGCTCAACTTGGACAGCAGCAGGAATTTGTGCATGGAAAGGGTGCTGAGGCCTTGGCAGGGGCTGCCCAGGGAGGTGATGGAGTCATCATTCCTGCAAGGGTTTTAAAGACATCTAAATGTGGCACTTGAGGACATGGGTTAGTAGAGGGCTTGGCAATGTCGACTTAACTGTTGGACTTCATGATCTTAAAAGTTCTTTCTAACCTAAATGATTCTCCCAGGGTGAAAGGGCAGCAGACACTGACAGGAGTGAGAAATTGGGTGTGTCAGAGTCTGTTGATCACCAGCAAACAAAAATATACACTGGAGAGGTGTGCATCCCAGGAAAAAGACCCTTAGGAATCCTATCCTCACTGATAGCTCACTGACTCCATGGAAGAAAACTACACAGCTACAGAAAGACCAGTATTTTCAGCTAAAGCACTGAACTTTTGGGAAACTAAAAGCAGTTTTTGCAGACGGAAAATTATTATTCTTACTCAGCACTTGTGAGGTGAAAATGAGCAGTTACGTTCCACTCCAGCCACTGCACCGTTGTTTAGCAGGAACCTCTGGCTTTTACTTTATGTAAAATCCATGGAAGTATTGAGACAAGACTGGAATCTGTCTGCAGTTTGAGCAGCAACCTGCATTTTACTCAACCACTGTGCTTACATTTTTAATGACAGCTTTCCTGTGCATCCTCCTTAAACTGTTGTTCCACAAAAGCCAGGGAAATTCCTGATATAAAGGAGCAGACCCATTGCCACGTGTCACTGTGAAAATTCAGATTGTCTGCTGTGAAAGTAGCCAAAATTACAGCTTTAACACCTAATGCAAAGTAAAAACATCCATCTAGTTTAAATACTTTAATGGGGAGAAAACCAAGCACTTTCCCACAAAACAACTTGCAAATACCACAGCAGTGACCTACAACCTCGTTATAGAGTCTCTAAAAGCAAGTCATCTAAAAGCAAAACTAAGAATACAAAGGAAGCCTGTGCAGGGAGTGCCCTGCATTTAAACACCTGCCTGTGTGTTGCTGAGGAATAACTTATTTAGGGAAAAAAAAAAAAAAAAACCAGAAAATCATGTTAAACCCCAGAAAAATATGTGCTACCCAATCTACTCCCCCAGTTCATTGATGCCTATCTGTAAATAAAAGAATGTAATCCATCTTGTTGCAATTAGGTATCATTATCCTGCTCTGTTTTATGATTTTCTTCACTAATGAGCTGAAGTGATTTCAGATATCGATAATTACAGTGCCTGAAAATTTTAACAAAAAGCTCCACAAGAAAACAATAATTCAATATTTCAAGCTAATAAACCCTGAACAAAATCTCTCTCTTAGGCATAAATCACCAATTAAGTACCAAGGGAAAGATTTGAATACAACTTTGTAATAATAATTGTTTTCAAATTAGCAATAGAAGGAAACAGCAACTCAAACTCCAATACTTTAGGGCTTGTTTGAAAAATTAAGAAAGTAACTTATGCAATTGATGCTTTCCATCTGTTTAACAGCTTAAAAATCAAGTTAATGTACATGAAAGGTCTGTGGTTTGGAACTGCACTTAATCCCAGCATAGAGCTCTCAGGGTGAGCACACCTACACAACTTCTACATTAAACAGGATTTGCTCAGCCCAGGTATTGATAATTCAAGGTCAGGTCACACTGGATCACACACTGACATCTACTCCTCTTGTGTTCCCTCATTTCCCTGTGTCTTCTGAAAATTCAGACCCAAAAGCTCTGTCTCTGCCAACTGCTACAGTCAAGCAGATCTTAAAAACGGGCACTGAGAACAGGCAGAAAAGTTACTATTTCTTACCACAGTATGAAATGGGCTTCCTAAAATGTATCCACATAAGATTGTTGGAAGAATTAGGCTTTTACTGCTGTTGATGTGGAAGCAAACAAGAAACAAATCAGACCAAAAAGATTGGATAGATGCTGGCATTGATTTTATTTTTGTATGTATTTGAAACACTTGTAGGACCTTAGGAGATGGACAGCTGTCTGTCTGGAACATCTGCAGGAGCAGGAGGAAGGTCACCATCATCTGTAGCACACAAGTGTGTAACTGCTGGGACAAATCAGCCCTAAAGAAACACCTCTGAACAAATGAATGCTAAGTTCAAACACACTGGCAAGTCAGATTTCCAGCTGCAGGTTAGTTAATTTTGCACATTATGATGGTGAATTACTATGATCATAACTTTGGGACAGGTTATAGACAGGCTGAGCTAAAATCTAAATTGCCAGGCAGAGCAGGGATGCTCCTTCAAGGCTGGGGTTTAAAAGAAAGATTGAAGAGGTATTAAATCAAATACTAAGTCAATAAATAAAGTTATAACTGTAGGAAAAAACAAACAAACAAAACAAAACAACATAAGCAAGGAAGATCTAAGAGTTTTCTTGTGATATGTTATGTACAAAATAATCTTTTAGAAAACTTTCAGGGTTCATTTTTTGGCTTTTTCCCTTCCTGTGAAATTAGGTGTTTATGAACACCTTCAGTTATTTGGCTTGATTCAACTGTAGCAGCACTGGTTGGAAGGGACATCCCTAAATCAACCTCCACCACAGCAGCACCAAACTGGGTCAATTTTTCCCTTTTTCTGGACAAGTCCCTCTCCCATGGCTCTGCCTGAACCAGTCACTCTTGGACTGGGACAAGCTCTGGTTTGTGCCTCCTGGCACAAAGCAAAGCATCCAACACCAATTTGCTTTCCTTGCTGTGGTGAGTGAAAGCTCCAGTGAATTGCAGCTCTCACATCTTTGACCTGATAAAGCAGCTGCTTCCAAAAATACCCCTTGCATCTCATATTCAAGGTTTGCCTTCCTTGAAAGCTCTTTAGGAATGGGTCTGTGATTGGTTTTGAATAACACAAAGTAATGTTTATTGCTTTCAGTACTTATAAAGCAATAAATTACTATTTCCTAAATAAAAACAGCCAGTGACCATGTCTAATAAACTTACTGAGGCTGAACATTTCCATTTGTCACAAGTCATACAATGGAAACATTCTGATACATTTTTCAAATGCACATATAGGAATTTGAGTGAGGCGTTAGTAGCACTGATCCCCTAATTAAAAAATGAATTAAAATAAGCCAAAAGATTTTTTTTTTCACAGTCCCAGAGATCTTCCTAATTCCATACATGACAAGCAGTAGAACGGCACAGGCTGATGGATTAAACAAAGCCTGATTTTTTAATGGCCTGACAAGTAAGTGCAGTCAAGCAGCAGTTAGATAACACGCACATGATATCAACCAGAGGAGCCCTGAAATATTTCTCTTTCCAAGTGGTAGTCAATGGCTTATTAAAGAAACAGACCCATCTAGTGGTAACACTGCTTTTATGCTAATGCCTGTGGGAGGCACAAGCAGGGAGGAGTGGGGATAAATGAATTACACCACCAGAAAGAGCAGTGGCAATCAAAGCTTCGCTCCAAGTCAAGTAGGGAGAACTTTTCCTCGGGTGAAATTGCTGAACAAGCCCTTTCAAATAATTTGGTTTACAAAATATTAGCACTTATCTTCAGAAAAGACCAAGCCTCACCACTCAAACCTGTCAGTCAGGATCAATGGCAGCCCGTGGCAGGGAAAGCTCAAATGCACCAGGCAAGGATACTGCTGGAATGCTCTCCAGAAACCATCATTTGAGTTTGAAATTTCCTAAACTACTTCAAAAAATTGTTTTTGTAATGTAATGACTTTGAGTACATCTGTGCCTAAACAACCCTCTGTGTTGAGCAACAGAGTGTTCTGCTCATTTGATCTGGTGTCATTGCATGTGACAATTCTGAGTGGGAATGATCCCAGGGGACGAGAGGGAAAAAAAAAACCCACAATGTGCCAAAATCTGAAAGCCATGCAATTTTAGGCTTGTCAGAGCATTCCTAGCAAAAAGTGCTAGAAAAGCTAATAAGGGCTCATCTAATAATGAATTGAAAATGACAGTAAAATTAGCATCACTGGTCACGATTTCATGGTAAATAGATCTTGTCAAAATAAATCGTTCTGCTGTTTTTCACTGGGAATCTCAGGCTTGGGCACTTGGTGCCTCAGGCCATCTTGATTAGAAAACAAAAGCACTGCCATGAGATAATAAACGGACTAAAAGCTGTGATGGGTCCCAACAGGCAGCTGGAAAGGGAGACAAAATGCACATATTGCTCCAGGGAATGTTTCCCACCTTGTTCCAAATCCTCCTCTGCCCACAACTCTGCCACGGCAGTAGAGAAAACTCAAAATGATCAAAGGTAGCAAACAAAATGGACAGCAATGCTCACACATGGGCAGCTCGAAAAGAAAAGAGGGCCCTGGCCTCACCTGGCATGGCAGCCAATTCCCAAATTTAACTCAATCCTGAAATCCCTACAGATACATGAACCAGATGGCAAAACAGATTTGGGAAATAACAGGGATGGAGAGGTGCAAACAGGGCAGAAAAGGGAGCAGCCAGCAGTGGTTTCAACACGAACATTTCTAAGAGCAAAGTCTTCCTTGCCCTGAGGGAGAGAAAAATCAAAGGAAAGGGAAGCAGCAGCAAATCCATGTCTCCACACATGACCCTTTCCCCCTGGGTCTCCACCAGGGTTCAACATAGAACTGCCTTTCCCTGCCTTGCCAAGAAAACAAGGATTTGTGGGTCATCTCTCAGACAGAAAAATCCTCCAAGGATGATTTTAGAGCAACCCTGGCAGTATGGCAGGAAAAGGACTTCTCCACATTTGTAATCTCTGAACCACAGTTTGTACCCTTGTCCTCAGAGTCCATCAGCCCTGGGCCTGGGCAGTCTGGCAGTGGTAAAGGACAAGCCCTTTGCTATCCCCAAGGTCTCTGAGAAACTCATTTCCACTGAAAACACCCCTGCTCTTCCATCAGGCACCATGAACACTGTGAGTCACCACTTCACTGTTCTCTACTGGTCTAACATGATTTGGTCGTGTCTCAGACAAAGAAAATGCCCAAAACCCAGAGCCCTCCACAAAGGAAGGGTGTGGAGATGCTGGAGTGAATCCAGAGGAGGCCCTGGAGCTGCTCCCAGGGCTGGAGCCCCTCTGGGAGAGCTGAGGGTACTCATCTGGAGCAGAGAAGGCTCCAGGGAGAGCTCAGAGCCCCTGCCAGGGCCTAAAGGGGCTCCAGGAGAGCTGCAGAGGGACTGGGGACAAGGGATGGAGGGACAGGACAAGGGAGAACAGCTTCAAACTGACTAAGGGCAGGATTAGATGGATATTGGGAAGAAAATCTTGTCTCAGAGGGTGGGCAGGCCCTGGCACAGGGTGCTCAGAGCAGCTGTGGCTGCCCCTGGATCCGTGGAAGTGTCCAAGGCCAGGCTGGACAGGTCTTGGAGCAGCCTGGGATAGTGGAAGGTGCATGGCAGGGGGTGGAATAGAAGGTCTTTAAGGCCCCTTTGAACCCAAACCATTCCACTTTAAGGAATCCCCTCACCTGGGGATGTGAAAGGCCTCACAGCAGCTGCATTCCAGGTGAGCAGCATCCTCACTCCTGCCTGCTGCTGTAATTCCTTGAATCCTGGCCCAGACAACACCTCCCTCCTACGAGGCCCTGTTCTGGTACCTGACAGAGCAGGAAACCTTCTGGAGAGGGAGCTGCCTCCTCACTGGTGTGTCACAGACTAAATCTAAACACACCCATTTAAATGCAGCCTGTCGGTGGCAGGGACACAACTCCCAGCTCTCCCCTCCCAATCCTCCCAGGTAGGGAGCAGGATTTTGTCTCTGCTCCAAGGCTTCCCTCCCTGCCCACACGTTCAGTCAATCCTTTGATTTGCTGCGATAAGCCCCAGTAAGTGCAAGATCTAAGGACTAAATCACAAATAACAACCTGGTATCCAGCTCAAGGACTCTGCATCCTGCACCTTTTGGTGTGAAGTTACAGCTTTAATTGCTGCAGGGAACCACATCCCCAGTCAGTTGGGATTTTGCTTTAGAAGATTAGGCTTCTCCTAGAGAGTTTCTCTCCAGGCAAAGGCAGCAGTAAGGAAGTCAGTCCCAACCCCAGAGCACTCTTGTGGTCCCTGGGACTGTCTAAAAAGAATAGAAAAAGCCTCCAGGAAAGTCATTTGAGAGTAGGAAGAGAAAGGCTCCTGTAAAACATTATCTGACAAATAATTTGTCTGCTACAGAAATATTCCGGTGGAGTCCTGGAGATAAATTAAGACCTCAAATGATGCACAAAGGGAAATAAAAATGAAATTGAGGCATTGAAAGTAGAACAAGTATTTCAATCATACTTTTTAGCAAAGGCTGCTGAAATCTATTGCCAAAGCTACTTTTTCTACTAGTTTTCCTCTCAATTAAAGGTGGTGCAAGGCAGCACCACTGGGGTCAGCAGGGCTGAGTTATTTATTCCTACAGAGGTAATTCCCACTATTGCAGAACAGGGACTAGAATCCCAATGCATTGGCAGTTTTTCAAATGACTAATTACAGACTGAACTTCCAAACTTGAACAAGAACATCTGAGCATTCAAATCTGGATTTTTTTTTTTTTTTTTGTTCAATGTCTGCTCCACTTCAAGTTTTAAGCATCTTTTATAGGAGTACCCCTGGACAAGGGGCCAGTATTTTTATATTTACATGTCATTTTTCTGCGCCAACAGATGCAAAAATTATGGAGAGGTGGACTGGGCCATTGCACCAACGAGCAGCCATCAAGCATAACTTAAACCATTTTGGATTATAATAAGCCTACTAAAATTTCTGCAAACAGACAACTATTTAGTGCAGACCTTTAATATTTCAGAGAAAATGAGATTTATTTCTTTCATGTACTTCATGTACCAGCAGAGAAAGAAATGAAGAGAAAGGACCACAGAAATGACACTAAAACATGATGGTAACACCACAAAGTTTCTCATACCTGCAATTATGCATGATAGAGTCAAATGAAAAATGGATTGAACATGGCTGTAAGTGGTGCTGTGCTGGGACTCTTGCACAGCTTTGGAAGGAAACTGGTGGGGTTGATTAAATTAAATCAAAAGCTAGAGCACTTCAATGACAATAAAGGAAAAAACAGTCTTAGAATTCAATGTGAGAATAACTGAGCTGCTGAGGGGAACCACTGAGCTGCAAATTGATTGGCACAAGCTGGTGCAAAGCACTGCTGGGTCAGTCACCCCCTGCTCCAGGAGTCTGGAAGCACATTTGGTGTCTGACCGTGGCTGTTCCCCTACACAGCATCCGAGTGGCTCTGCTGCTGACACTGCCCTAAGTGCCCACGTGCACAGGTTTGGGAAATTCAGGAAAGCAACAACAAGAGCATGACAAAGGCCATCCTTTGGCACAGCTGCTGTTGACATGGGAGATCAGCAGAATGGTAACCAGCTGTGGCAGGCGCAGGCTCTCCCAGCACATTATCCCTGGAATGGGGCTCTCGGGCACATCTGACCTTCACACTCCAGCACAGCACAGAGCAGAACGTGCTGGCTGCCAAAATACAGCTGCTGCTCACAGGTGAGGGAACAGCAGGGCTTGAGAGCTGGGGAACTACAGCTGCTGTAGAAATTTCATGTACTAGAAAGAAATTCCTCCCTGCGAGGGTGGGGAGGCCCTGGCACAGGGTGCCTCTGGATCCCTGGAAGTGTCCAAGGCCAGGCTGGATGAGGTTGGAGCAAGCTGGGATAGTGAAAGGTGTCCCTGTCCATGGCAGGGATGGTACTGGATGAGCTTTAAGGTCCCTTCCAACCCAAACCATTCCATGATTCCATAATATCTGTACAAATGCACACAGATCTTTGTTTCCACACACACATTAAGTCAGGTGCACCAGAGGCACTGGGAAGAGCTGCTTCCAGTTGTTCCTTCTGTTCTCCTTTTGCCTATACAGCAATGGCTGCTGTGCCTCTGGATTCAATAATTGCATTTTGATGTGCATGGAGGTTTGCTTAAAATATCTCTGAACTCAAGTAACAGGGGTAACAACATAGCAGATGGCAAGTTTTGGGGGTTGGGTTTTTGTTGGTCTTTTCAAACACACTGATCAATTGTTTTGAAGAAACATAGGATGATTTATAGGAAAACATGATTTATAGGAGCCTCAAAAACACTACACTGGATATTTCTCTGAGCTCTGCAGGCAGACTCAACAAGCAGAAATCAGCCCCCGTGTTGTTCCTGCAGCTGAGCAGAGGGATCACTGTGATTACACTGTGCTTCCCTGCAGCAGGATGATGAAGAGATGGCACTGATGTGCAGAGAACCGTTTCCTTCCTCTGCTATTGAGCTGATATCCATATCTGATACAAGTTCTGGGGGCAGCAAGGTGTGCATGCAGCTGGGAGGACTTCTGCTGTGGAAGCAAAAGGTGTTCTTTAAGGAACAGGTAATGAATTAGTGCAGCACCTCGATTTTTCCTTGAGCCTGTTGCCAGCTCCAGGCCCTGCCCCTCCATGGCCACCCCTAGAAGAATCAGCTTCCAGGATCAAGGAGCACACATGCCTACACTTGCTCTGCTGCAGCTCCAGCTCTGCCAGGGCCATTATATCAGTGCTTATTTATTGCCATTTGATCTCTGAATGAAGGATTAAATGGACTGGGATTTAATCACCATCCTCAGGATCTAATGACACTCAGCAGAAAAGCTGAACTGAAAAAGTGCTTGGGAATGCTGAGAAGAAATGTTCTCATGTAATTCAGGTATTTCTTTTAGTCCTACTTAACTTCACCTAAGCACAAAAGAAGATTTCACTTTGCCTGAAAGATTCATAGGCACACAGGGCCTCGAGAGGCATTACTTCAGGATTCTTAATTTTGAAGAGATTTCCAGAAAGCTTCTTGAGAGAGCACACACTTGTGTACACAGAGACGGTATAAGTGGCATCTGTCAGAGCAGGGACAACTTGCAAGCAGAAATTCTGTATATTCCTCCCAAAGAGGATTGTGTTCTCCTCCCCCAGCTTTTCCTTTCTGCTCCTGTGAGCCAGGAGGAAAAAATCAACTGCCCATGTTCACACTTGGATTTGCCTCTGGTGAGAAAAATCCCCAGGGAAGAGCAGATCTTAATTCCCAAGGCTGGGCAGCCCCTCCAGGGGAGAATTGCTGTCCTTACAGTCACCCCCAGGCTCAGACTTCTGCACTGCACTGGGATCAAGCTTTACTCTACAAAAGCGAGGTGCCATCCCAGGGAAAGGATCTCCCCCATCAGGATCACATCCTGGTTTTAGCAGCTCCTCTGCCCTCGTTGAGCTGATTTGCCCAGCTCTGTTCCCTTACAGAGCTGCACTCTGTCAACTGAATCCACCTTGATTTCCCAGAGTTCCTTCCCTTCTTTTCTGGGCTAAACAAAGGATAATGCTGCACTGTAAAAAGTGTGTTACAAGGAAAATAGGGAAGGAAAAACAATGAATACCACAGCACCATTTCTTTTCCTCTAAAAAAAAAAAAAAAAAAAAAACCATAAAACCCCAACAACTAAAACCAAAAGAAGTTTAAAACCATTTAAAGACAAAACAGTACTCTTCACCCAGTATAGAAAAAAATGTTTTGTCATCTCCAAGCTACAGGGCTGAAGTTCTCCTTCAGCATTACTCAGGCAAACTCTCTCCATCAAATGTTGCTCATAACTTCACTAAAATGCAACTGCTTTGGAATTTAGGAGTATAAGAATTTAGATGTGCACTAGAAATTAGAATTCATACATCCAAGGGATCCTTCACTTGATGTTTACCAATACCTGTCACTTACTCTGCTTTGCAAGTTAGATTTCCTACTGAGAGCATATTCAACAGTGTTTTGGTACCTCTTGTTTACCTATTGTGTATTTTTTGTGTGTGGTTGAGGTTTTCTGTGTACTTTGGGTTTTTTTAAAATGAAAATTAGTTCAATAAATAAATAAAAATGGAGCCTTTAAAGTTGCCATTAATGAACCTTGAGCATCCAAACAGATTGGACAGTAATGTCTTCAACCACCTAAATCCAGGGATAAACTGTATTTTCTTACACCCTCATCTAAGTTAAAGAACTAAGTATTAATACCAGAGCTTTCATCTGTAATACACTCTAGTCTTGCATTTTTCTCTAAGCAACACTCCTGCTGACCATCTTTTGAATCTCCACTATGTAGATCTTTCCATTAAAAATCTCTAAGAACAAACTTTGAGCCTTTGTCTGCTCAAGCATCCTTGGAACACCAGCACCATTCGCACTGACCAATCTAAGCACTTACAAGAAATCCTGCAGGGTCCTAAAGAATTTTTTAAAGTAACCATTCTGCTTTTTGCACCTCAAGAAACACCATCTCATCTTTGCTGCAGGAGGCTAGATGTACAGGAAGGCCAGATCCCACTCAGAAAATGAGAAACATTTGGGCAGTCACTGGGAAGCAAACTCATAACAGCCACAAATATTTATTTATCAAGATTTCCAGGAGGGAACGAGTAATTTGGATGTCAAAGTCTTCAGCAAGTCACTTCTTTTCACTGATCGGACTGGGGATAACCCACAATTAGAAGTCCCTACTGAAACTTTCCCACTCTAATTTCCCAGATGGTAAAAACCCCTGACCAAAGGGAAAACCTGAGACATGAGGACTGTTTGACTCTAATCCATCTGAACGAGCTGCTCTGTATGAAACTTAATTTTTTTGTCACAACACCACTACAAGCATGTGGCATTTCCCAGTTCTTCCAAGAAACAATGCAGTGCCCCCCACAATCTTCCAAAGGAAATTAGTCTACCTCACACATAGGGGTATGGAAGTGAAGAACCCAAGGGCACGAATAAAGTTGAGATAATTGTTCACTCTTCCCTTCCAGTTCCTGTTGGGGAAGATGAATCAGGGAAACCTTATAAATATGATTGCTTAGCAAAAGATTCTGAAAATATGAAACCTATAATCGAAATAGAAATGAAAGCTTGCTTTGAGTTGTAGGATACTGAGCCTTAGTTACTATATAACCTGAAAACAATAGCCCAGCCAGCTGAAGGAGAATCCCTTTTGATTGAACAATACCCTTCTGCTGGCTAAGGAATCCAAAGGTCAATGTAGCAAAAGAGAATAGTCTAAAGAGTAGTTTTTAGAGTTTAAAATATAACACAGTATGGTAATGTAGTAGTTCTTATAGGCTGTATGTAGATTCTATAAGGTTTTGTGTCTTGTACTGGTTAGTTAGTGTAAATTAGAATATTCAACACAAAAAGAGATATAATGTATTGTAATGAGGACTTCACTCTCTGACTCTCCTCCTCTCTTGCTCTCTCTAGCTCTCTTCTCTTTCTGGCTCTCTTGCTCCCTTTTCTCTTTGCACCCCCTCTCTTAGCTCTTTTCCCCTGTGCTCTGACCCCTGCCACCTCTCTCTGGCTCTCTTGCTCCCTCCTCTCTTACCTCTTACCCTCTTGTTCTCTCTCTCCCTCACTCTTTGGGACTTCCCCTCAGCCCAGGCTGGTGGCTGAAGGCAAAAGGCCCTTCTTACCCACAAACCCTGCAATAAAACCACATGTTCTAGAATGTCTCAGGTCTGCAGAGTTCCCTCTCCCTGCCATCCACGGATGCTCCTACAAGTTCCTCTCTCCAAAAGGCTGAGACTCTTTTAGAGGAGACTGAAAGAAGCAGAATATTCTTCCCCTGTCTCAAACACATAAAAATCACCCCAAAAGTGAGCACACCTTTGTAGCCCTGGTTCCATGCCTGAGGTGTTTTGGTTTTCTGAAATTCTTTTCCCAGGGAATTTTCTGTAAACAGGAGAAATGTTTTTGTAACTGTAACTTTCTTATTCATTCCTTTTCCCAGGAGGGCCTTCCTCTTGCTGTCCCTCTGGTCTGACCAGTGTGATTGAAGAGGTCTGTCTTTGTTTCACCAATCAAATTGAGCTAAGCACCTTCCCCAAGAGAAGGAAGTTTTCCACCTCTCAGGAGAGGCAGGGGGGGACCTGGGGCTTCCAGGGACACAGAAAACACAACAAAGGCACCTCCCAAAAAGAGGCCAAAACCCAGACAGCTCTTTGAATTTTTTTTCCACAAGAACTACAATGGAAAGGATTCGAGGAAAGTAAAGGGAAACTTCTGCAAGTTTCTGCTCCATGGACAGCTGAAGAAAGGACCACCAAACATCAGCCAGCATCCTGTCAGGGATTATTTGTTTATCACCTTGGACTCGCCTGAGAGCATCTGTCAATCTCTGAGCAGCCTTCATCCCTCACAAAGGGATCTTCACATCCCTCCAGCACAGAGTTATCACTGGGTGCTCCTGCCCTGTCATCCCTCCAGGCTTCCTGCTGCCTGTCCTTCCAAATTTTACATCCCAAAGGGAAGCTGAGAGTGCTGATGCAGGATCAGTCTGAAAATGGGATGTTAGCTCAGGACTGGGAACTGCACACAGGGTTTGGGGTGAAGCTTCCCTCTGTTCCCAAAGGTGATCTGCTGGAAAGGCTGCACGTGGCATCCACCAGCTTAGAAAAAATATTATTGCCTGTGGTTTTCTATTACCTTTGGAGAATCACAGAAAACAGGTGGGATATGTGATTTCATCTTCACTTATGCATCAGAAGATTTAAAAAAAACCCAAATATTAACATTATGTCTGCTGGTCAGAGAGGGGAGATTCAAAATATCAGTCCATTTTCAAAAAAAAAATCCACTAAAAAGAACCCCCCAAACAAATCAACAGCAACAAAAATCTAAAAAGAAAACAACCCCAAAACAAACAAACCACAAAAACTCCTCCCAAGAATGAAAACCCAGCAACACACAAAAACTAGAAAGCCATGCAGGTCCTGACTTTTCTCCCAAGAAAAAGACAGTTTGTACATCATCCTGCCTGCTCTAAGTTTACATTAAATTCTTAATTCTGAAAACTACAAAAACCCAAACCAAACCCATCTCCCTATTCTATATAAAAACTGGAAACTCCTCACAGTGTGTTAATAAGTCTGGCACCCTGGTAGCTGATCCTGAGGTTCAAAAAGAGGCATATGACTCATATTTATTTTTATTCCCTGTGGTTAAGAACAGAGACCACATAAATAACAAATTAAATGGCCTGACCAACAAACTCCTGGATGCCAAGTGCAAGAAAACACACAGACCAGACCAAAGATCCAGTTCTGTCATGTCAGGGAAAGAATCCCACCAGGGCTCAAAGCCCAAGAGCAGAGACCATGATTACAGAAGGAAAAGTCCATGATCAAAGCCATAAAAAGGGGAAATAGTTAATAGAAATATCTCAAACTCCTGGATCAGGGCCTGTGATGTGGTTTTGCACAGACAAACATTTGTTGAGGTTCAGCTCAACAAGAAAAGCTCTAATTATGTACTTATTGAGAGAGTTGGTTGTTTTGGAACAAAAAAAACCCCAAATCACCCAAAACATGGCTTGTTAAGTTACCAGTGAAAACCAATCCAAAGGTTTGGGGAATTTCTTTTCATTGTTTTACTTTTTTATTTGGGAAAGTAAATGGAAAAATTCTGTAGGATCTCCTCTGCCTGTGTCCTTGGCTCAGAGCTCCCACCAAGAAAGACACCATAACTCCAATGGTATTAATTAAGAGAGGAAATGCAGGCCACTGCCACAAGAGAGAAAATAAAATAAATACATTAAAACTAGATTAAGAGGTAGCAGATATAAGAAGCCAGAGCTGGCACTGCTCCCTCACCACACACTTCTTGTTTGTGTGTCCTGATTACAGGGGGTTTCCATCTCTCTTGAACTACTGCAATTTGTCTAATTTATTCCAGGAATAAATGGAAGAAATAATGAATGTCAAACACTCAAGCTTTTAAGAAGCCAAATGTTCTCCTTTACAAACAAAACAAAAACCCCCCCAAAAAAGCCCCAAAAAATAAAAATAAGGGAATGACATTTTTAAGGAGTGCATAAACACAAGATGGTCATTTTCATATGGCTGGGCCAAGGCAATTACACAAAAGAAAATGGTACTTAAATGAAATAGCAGAACGTTAAGCACTTCATTGTTTTCTCTCATTTTCTTCATCTCCTGGCACTTGAAACCAAGAAGTGTTGTGCTCCATTAACAATCCTGGTGTTCAGCTGGAGAGAGAGCCTTTATTTTGGCAACCCAGCACGAATAACCCAAGCAGCACACCACAGAACCACACTAACATATGTGAGAAGAGCATTTCCTTGATTTCACTGTCCTCTTTCACACTGTCACGTCATTGATTTGCTTACTGAATTCACTAAGATTAAAAATACATGTGCAGCCACACATAGTCCTCTGCAATGAATTACTGGCACAATAATAATTTGTATCAAAGAAGCAAAGAAGATGTAAACCTTGTGCAAGAAAGATGGCTTTCATTTTGAAAGAACAGAAAGGGCCAGGCTCTTTTACATTTTACTGTCATTTGTCACTCTTTCAGCGAGATGTTAGAGGTTTTATTCACTAATAACTTTCCATAAAATAACAAAAAACATTTAGCAGAGGGGCATAAAATATCTCTTGAGTTACTTCATGGAACTATGGCTACATGCCACAGATCCATCATCAGTTGAGGAATGCAGCCATTTGATAATTCACTTGCCAACCCCACTGGTATCATTCCTGAGTTTTCTCAGAAAATTTGTCAGGATAATAGGATGTTACAGTTTTAACTCTAATGCTCATTGCCAAGTTTAGAACAAGAAGTCCAAAAAATTATTTTACTTTTGGTATTTCTGCCAGTATTTAATCACCAGCCTTGGAATCCAGTTTCAGTCCTCACGTGTCTCCAGCCCCTGTCCTGTGAGCTTCCTTCAGGTGATACCTGACAAAATAACATTGTCTACTTGGAGAGCAAAGGAAAAGAAACCTTTTTATTTTGAGGAGGCCAGGTAGGCAGATCACTGAATTGGCACTGAATTCCAGAGAAAAATATATAATCATCAGTTCAGGGAAGTTTCAAATCTAATTTTTTCTTTAAACTTAGTTTCAAACTACTACAGAGGAGAAGAATGGGTTCTACCATCAGCTGCATTTTCAATTTTACCAGGTTTATATTTGACCCACACAAAATCTAAAAGTACCCCTCAAATCCTAGTTTAAGATAGACTTTTCTCCATTAAAGTAACACCCATGCAATGGAACACACTTTGCAATTCTGTAAAATTTCTACAGCAACGAGTGAAGTGCCAAAGGAAAAAAGTCCTATTTGTAGCAGTGATAGAAATGGGCAGAACAAAGAGCATTAATTGAAAATTTGGATGAAAGCCACTGGTTTGGAAGGTAAAGAATAGCACAAAAAATGCAAGTACAAGCAAATCAGCATTTCATAAGCCAAGTGAGAAGAAAAACAAATGAGTTACTACCTGTGCTATTTATAGCTCAGTCTTCCTGCAGGTGGCAAACCAAAGGAGAATGTTTAAAAGGAGAAATCTAAACCAAGAGATCTCCTGTGGATACTTATGGGGAGAGTTTTCCAAAGCTTGTGGGGCAGAAAGAACTTTCTTGTGGGGGAAGCCCAGGACCATAAAGGACTGAGACAGCCTCCCTTTACCTGTACCATGGGAAGCCCTGGTTTATTTTCTTCAATATATAACAGCTCTGATGTAATTGATAAATTAAAACATTTCACATCCAAACACAAGCTATTTACAGTGGATGAGTTTTAAAAGCCTGGTCCTCAGACCAAAAGTCTGGAGATGTTTCACAAAGGACCAGGTTCTTGTTGAGCAGATAGACATTAAAAATAAAAATAAAAATAAAAACAACAAGCAACAACAGCCATTATTTGTTAGAGCACAAGAAGACAAAGCACCATAAGGGGAGAGTTCCTCAGATCTTCATTACACCTCAAATCCATGCAGGTCCACATGCTCTTTCTCTGGCTCAACAGAACAATTGTACCCTATTTCACATCTATTTCTGGAATTCCAGCATAAGCAACCTTTTGGAAGACACAGAAGTTGGAACACTCAGGCATCAGTTAGAATGTCTAGGGTCTGAACTCCCTGATAAAACAGGCACCAGACTGCTCATTCCCTTAGAGGAAACTAATTTCTCCCCTCCAACCATCAACACCTTTCATATGCTCAGCTTTGATAACATCAATGGTTGCAACTTAAACTAATAGAAAGTTGATTTTGTAGTCACAAACCCTTCAAATGCTCTCAACTCTTTATAAATAAGCACCCTTTACAGGCTCAGGAAATTCAGACTGTTAATGTGAATAACCACATCTCAGTATCTGCAAGGCAGAAAGATCCCTGGCACGTTGTTATTATTTACAACCTCACCATCAAAAATAAGTTCAAAGCTTCAATACTTCAAGACAATTCACTGTGTATGCCAACAAGCCCCTGTGCTGAGAAATATTTCCTAAGCTGCAGTGTGGATCTGGGGCTCTCAAAATGCTTGCAAAAAGCAGGAAATCCACTGATCATGGAATGGTTTAGGTTGGAAGGGACCTCAGAGATCAGAGAGTATGAAAGACACCCTCAGGTTCAGGGAAGTTTAAAGCCAAAGAGAACTCCCCACCATCACCCTGAAGGTGTTCACTTCTCTGCTATTGCATTTCCTTCAGATGTCAGTGACAAAGCAGGGCACTGGCTTGGTCCTTAATTACATCCCAATTCTTGAGAGGACTCTTGCACACATCTCCCTCACCCAGGAGCCCTCGTGCCATCCCCAAGCACACAGAGAGCAATGACATGGTAATTGGGGATTTTTAATTTGCTTTAAAATACCCTCTACCCCTAAATGAACATATCAGAAGCTTAACTTGCACACTGGCCTGCTGGAAGGACTTTCACAAGTCCCACACTTGGAGCTCAGTTTCCCAGAAGACTCCAGAAACCACCAGTGACTCACTCCACCTCAGGGACAAAGCTGAAAAATTAGTGTGTGCTTCACTGTTTAGCATATCAAGGGTTTGGCCCTAAACACACTCTCCTCAGTACCCAAAATAATGCCTATATTCTTTCCAATACAAAAAGTTAGTCAACCATTCCAGAAGAACAGTCAATTGGATTTTCTCCCCTTCAGGTTTGGTGCAAAGTGATGCAAATTTGCACTCAGGCTCACAACAGAGCTCAGTTCCACTCCCCTGTTCTTCAACAGAACTCACCTGTGGTCTCCAAAAGATATTTTGGAACAGCAGCAATTTCATTAAACTCCCACTGGAGTCTCCAACATCAATAGATCTTAAGAGAATAATTTATTAGTTGTCCAACTTGAGCAGGGCACAGAGCAATGCAGGGCTCTCAGGAGCCACCAAAATGCCAGGACTGGATTTCTCAGCTCCCATTAGGACCAATAAAGAAAAGGAAAGGTTTTCACTCAGTGGTCTAAAAAGAAACTGAACTTCAGTTATTTGTGGGCACTTTTCATAAAACACTGAGATTTTATCAACAGCATTCTTCTGAGTTAGAAGGGCTTTATTCAAAGGAGAAGTGTCTTGGTAGGACGTGTCAAAGTGCTCCCAGTGTCTTGGGTTGCAATATATAACCAAAAGCATGTATTCTATTCTCAATCTGTTGAAACCAGTTGAAGAGGTGATTTTTCTTTTAACTCTGGGGAGAAGGGGGCAGGTGCCTTCTGTTAATGGTCCATCTGTTAAAACCAGGTGGGGCAGTGTTCTTTATCTCTTCCAGGACCCATCCTTCCTCCAGGGGATATCTGCTGTTAATGGGCCATCGAGGCTCACTGCAGGGCTGATACAATTACATCATCCCATTGGGAGATGCTCCACCCAGGGGAGGAGCCAAACATTCCTACCTGGATAAAACCTGGGATTTAGAACACCAGCACAGCCTGTTTGCACTGGATTGGCAGAGGGAGACCAGACCCATCTCATCACCGCTGGACCCTTCTACAGGATAATCTCCACTCTAACAGACCCACATCTGTCACTCCAGGAGGACTTATTTGGACTGCTCCCAACACCCTAACCAGGATGTCAGGTTGTATTTTGACTCTGTCAGTGTTTCTACGATTTTTCTTTTTTGATTGTTTCTTTGTTTGCTTTACTACATTTGTATTTTTTTAATATTCTTAGTAAAAACTGTTATTCCTATTCCCATATCTTTGCCTGAAGGCCCTTAATGGCAAAATTATAGTAATTTGGAGGGAGGGGGGTTACATTCTCCATTCCAAGGGAGGCTTCAGCTTTCCCTGGCAGACACTTGTCTTTCCAAACCAAGACACCCAGCAACGGTCCCAGTGCAGGAATAATCAGCTCATCTCTGACCTGCCATCTGCTCCCAAAAGCCAGTTGGAGAACATCACCTGGAAACACAGTTAATAAGCAAAATAGTTGCATGGGAAGGTCCTGAAAGCAGCTCAGGAAGATCAGTGGCTCTGACACTAACCCAGACACCAGGCTGGGAGCAGACAACAACTCTGAGCTGTATTAGTTTGACTAAACCTGAGTCTCCCAGCTCAGGGTGCAAATCAAAGAGGGCACCACCAGCCCATTCTGAACCTGGGTCTCAGCCTGCTTCTGCCAGTTACTCACAGCTTCAATAAACTTCTTTTTTCTTTCAAGTTTTATCGAGGTAAACCTGTTTTTCATGGCCATGGGTTAAGGTGCAGCATGCAGATATCAAACACCCAACCAACCAGGACTCAAATCACTGCTCACACAAAGATGGAAAAATGAGCAATTACAGTACAAAAAAAACCAACTAAAATAAAATAAAATAATCCAAGCCATTTGTGATGGTTTGAAAGCAAAACTAGTGAGAGGCTCCAAGTCAGAAATACAATTTAATAGGAAAAGAAAAAAAAGAAATAAAATAAATGCAATAATACAAAAGACCCCTGACAGAGTCAGAATACAACCTGAGCAAGATGATGGAAGCAGCAATTCCGTAGAAAGGTCTGGTAGCTCTGATCCTCTGTAGATCCAGTGGGTAAGGTACCCCGTATTGTCCCAGATCCCAGATTATATGCAGGTGAGAATGCTTGGCTCCTCCCCCTGGGTGGAGCATCTCACAATGGAATAATGAGTCATACAGGGGGGTCCTTGATGGCCCATTAACGGGAGATAACTCCTGGTGGGAGTTATCTGTAAGTCATCAGCAGGCCATTAACAGAAAACACGTTATCAAAAGACCTATTAGCAGAGGACACCTTAACAAAAGACACCCTAACAGAAAGAGGGAGGGGAGAGTCTGGAAGAATGCTGCTTCAGCAATAGGTTTCCACAGTTCATGAAGATGGTGGTAGAATACTCCGTGCACGTTCTACACCACAACCCAGGACACCATTGCATACTAAAACTGAGCATTTGGGGAGGGATTGAACTGTGAGACATATTCCACCTATAAAACTAAAGGACACTGAGCACTTCACAGCACTTCCAGAACTCAGTATTTGTGGGAAAGGTCTTTTATCTAATTTCATGCTGCTGATTTTTTCACTGACTTGTCCCAACAGTAGCAGTACTGTAAAAATTGCATTGCCCAACTCTACTTTGGGTATAAAATTCAGCTGTTACTTTAATGGACTCATTTGAATTAACTGGAAGCATAACCATTAAAAAAATTATTTACATTTCTTGGAGCAGTGTTCCCAAATCTACAACAGACCACGAGTAATCTCAATTTATAAATCTTGAAGCTGCTTGGGCCTGTCACCAAGTGCTGATTATCCACAGTGCCTCCATTCTTCAAACTTGTAAAATTCTCAGTACAATACAGAGGAAAAAATGGAGAAAAGCCAACATGGGGAAGAACAAGAGAGAGACAGACCACTCTGAGCTCAGTAGGATCATAAAGGTCTTCTAGTCCAGTCCCCTGCCATGGACAGGGGCATCTTCCACTACCCCAGGCTGCTCCAAGCCCCAATGTCCAACCTGGCCTTGGGCATTTCCAGAGATCCAGGGGCAGCCACAGCTTCTCTGGGCACCCTGTGCCAGGGCCTGCCCACCCTCACCACAGTGGCTTTTCTTACCACCAGTGTTCCTGATGGAATAGGACTAAATGGGCTAAAGGAGGATTGTCCAAGCAAGCACCAATTTTGGCATCTATTTAAAAAAAAATATATAAATTATGTCAGCATCAGAGTTTATAAACCTTGGGGTATTTTGGTATTTGGGTTTTTCTTTTTACTTGAACCATGATCTGCTGAGAAAACATGATAGCAAACTGCAAGCCCAAGATGAGCTTAACCAAACACTGATAATTTTGGCAAAATTAAACCCAGTCAGGAGTTCATGAACCCCCAGGTGTCTAGGAACCATATCTTCAGTGTGAGGGCTGATTTGGAAGCATTAATTTAGAGCTGTAAAGTTACTATATTTACCTTCAGTAATAAAAGCTAATTTGGGCCTTATTTTGGGGAAAGCTCTCTTCAAATTTAGATGTAGAAGCTCGATGCAAATGACTGTTCTTTGTTAAGAAGTTCCAGTAACTGCCAATTCCCTTTTGCGTGCTGATACCCACAAAGCACTGAGAGAGAAAATTAGCTGGCTTTGAAATTCCTTCCTTGCTTCCTAGCTGGGCACGCCCAGGAGCTGGTGGGCATCTCTGTTCCTGCCTGTGCCCCAGATGAAACACAAACAAGAGCCTTATCAGAGCAGGGCAATGAATGGGCCCTGGCAAAGGGAGACACCTTGCATTCAGCTGGCAAAGGAACAGCCCAAACCAGCTTTAAAGCTTTCAGAATAGCAACAAAGAGGGCAAAAAAAAATTAAAAACAGAAGTACAGGACTGAGACAGAGATGCTGGCCTGTAAGGGTAACAGTTATGGCAATGCTGCCAAATTAAATCAAGTTTGTGTGCTCAAAGAAAGAGCCAAAATCCAATTCGTTCTTACATTTTCTTAGAGGAGAAAAAAGGAATATTTGCTTTTAGCTCCTCCGCTTAGTGCTAGAAACACTGGTTGTTCCACTCTACTGGGACAGGCCCAAATTTACAACATAAAGAGGCACAAGGGCAGAAAGGGCTCAAGGAAGAACGTCCCTCTGGAGGAAGAGAACATCAGTGCCTGCTCAGCACTGGTCCATGGATGGTGCCTCTGATCCTCTCCTGAAGGGACACCTCCAGGTGACCTTTGCACCTGGAGCATACCAGGAATATCCATTTCCACAGGCAGTGCTCTCTTACTACACATTCTGTCATGACACATATTGACATTCTGTGTGTTGGTTGGTCCAGTCCCAAACCCGCTTTCCTGGAGCTCCACTAAATCTGGATCTGGATCATGCACAGCCCTTACAGAATGGCAGCAGAGCTATAGGAGTGCATTGGTACCTGCAACTCCGTGCTCAGGCAACACCCTCTGCATTCCACCAGAATTCTGGTGCTGAATTAGCTTTAATCAGAAATTCAGCCACTCCCCAGCCCTGCTGATCTCTGAGCAGCAGCTGGAACAAAAACGGGTTTATTTTCTACTGAATTCCAACACCACTAGCCAGCCAGATCAAGTCAGGATGAAGATAGACAACAGCAGCCATTCTGCATCACTTCATTACCTTCTTCTTCTTCAGGGTTCTGCACCTGGGCAGGAACAGCCCCAGGCACCAGAACAGGCTGGGGGGGAGCTGCTGGAGCAGCTCTGTGGGGAAGGACCTGAGGCAGCAGAGTGTCCTGGGGCTCCTGGGGGACACCGAGCTGTCCCTGAGGCAGCAGAGTGTCCTGGGGCCAAGGAGGCCAATGGATCCTGGGGGCAGCAGGAGGAGCATTGGCAGCAGGGCAGGGCAGGGCAGGGAGGGCTGGTGGCCCTGTGGGCAGCCCTGGAGGCAGCTGTGCAGTGCTGTGTCCAGCTCTGGATGCTCAGCACAGCAGGGCCAGGGAGCTGGTGGAGCTGAGGAAGGGCCTGGAGCATGTGGGTGAAGGCCAGGAAAGGCTGAGGGAGCTGGGGCTCTTGAGGCTGGAGAGGAGCCCCAGCTGAGAGGGGCCCTCAGGCCTGGCTGTCCCTGTGTGCAGGGAGGGCTCCCAGCAGGGCCCAGGCTCTGCCCAGGGGGCCCAGCAATGGCCCCAGAGCCACGGGCAGGGCCTGAGCCCAGCAATTCCCCCTGCACAGGAGGCACAACTTCTTCTTTCCTGGCCAGTGCCCAGCCCTGAGCACATTGTCCACACAGCCTGGGGGGGCTCCTCCCTGGGGCTGTTGCAGAGCTGTGTGCACACAGTGCTGTGCCCTGTGCTCTGGGATGGCCCTGCTGGAGCAGGGAGGTGCCACCAGCTGCCCACTCAGCTCCCTCCAGCCTCAACCAGCCTGGGATCCTGTGATTATCACACCCCCTCCTTTTCTAAAGCTTGAGAGGCAAACTTAAGTCACACTCACTGCTGGATGCTCTCAAGCCAGGTCACACATCAGAACAGTCACCTCGGGGCAGGTGATGCACAAGCAGCTGAAGTGATGCAGCCTGGATTGATTCCAGCATAATTCACACACACCAGGGCTGGTTTTCCAGCAGGTCCCTGTTTCCTTTCTATCTCCAGTGTATTCCTCTTCATTTCCATTTTGGCTCAAAGAAAGTCTTACAATAATCTGTTTTACCAGCCCTATTCACTTCTTACACAAGGATTTTCCCTTCAGAGCCTCATCAAAGCAAGGAAGAACTGAGCACTCCTGCATCCCACCCTCTGCACAGTGCTCTGGTCACTGCATCACATCTTTCTCTGGGCACCATTTCATGGCTGTGCCCCAGCCCTGGCAGTGCCAGGCTTCAACTCAGCCACCACTTCCATGGAGCTGCTTCTCAAGCACAGATCCTCTTTTACAAATGCTGATCACTTTGGATTTTTTCTTAAATGTGCATAAAAAGACCCCAAGCATGATCCTGTCTGCTAAGGCAGACAATTCTGATCTGAGGACAAAAACGAACAACTCTGGTATCGTTGCTTAACTTTCCATAACTTCATCCTTATTCCAACTAAAGTATGATTATAAATGCATTTTGGACAAGAAGATTACTATTGAGCTTACATCTCTTAATTATGTTTCTCTTTTTGTATACACAGCTTTGGTCTGGCTCTTGGCTGTGAAAATTACAGATTTGCTTGGACTTCAAACTGAAAGTACTTACATTCATTTCCATTGGAGATTTTAATTCTTTTCCAAGTAATTTCAGCATTTGAAATCTAAGCCCTTCAGTGCTGAGAAATACACCCCAAATATCAACAGAAGTATTTTAAAAGTCATTTAAAAAACCACTAATCCTCAATTTCTACCACTTTTCATCCTAACCATTCAAATGTCCCAATCTCCATTTCTATTGTATGTGTGAACTGTAGCTACAAAGTCTAAGGAAGATTAACACCAGAAAGTGAATCTCTTCTGCACAGAGAGCTGAAGAATAGCAACACTTCATTTTCCTGTTTTGAGTTCTTTCAGCATTTGATTATAACATCACCCCAGTCACTCCAATCACTGCAGTTTTATTCAGTTTTTGGTTCATTTTAGATGAATCACATTATGGAGGCAACGTGTGTCATTTCACTCAAGGAAACAGATACTTCTTTTAAGATATTCTTGGAGCAAAAGCAACATTCAAATCAGCAACTTCAACCAGATTCTTCAGCAGGTATCAAGCCACCACAGGGAGAATTCAAGTTTTTCACAATTGAAGACCTTAGAGCAGGCATGAAAAAGAAAGTAAAGATTTATCCACCATCAGTATAATCCAGATACCTCCCTGTAGGTAAGAAGAGAACACTGGCAGTTGATGCAATTAAAATTTCGTCACAGGCATTTAGAAAAGAATCAACAAAATAGGTATCAAAGCCAGTATTTTTCTAGTTATTTCATGGTTTTATAAAGATGTAGCAATGCTGCAGCACCTCGAGTGAAGCTGTTCAGACACCACCACTGCCCCCATTGTTCTGCTCAAACAGGTGACCTTTGAAATGTCTGCATTTGTCTGAGTGGTCACAGCAAACCTCCCTGCAGCTCTGCTCTTTCCAGGTTCCCTGGGATGCAGCAGGATGGGGATACAGAGATATGCACCCACTCAGCTTTAGAAATTCTGTTCAAGAGATTAGAGAGAATAAAATAAATAAACTCATGGCTTGAAATTTACATCTACAGAAGAAATGAGAGCCATGACAGGAACTGACACCACAGAAATGGCTCCTGTAGCACCCAGCTACAAGTTTCCATCACTCCAACAGATCAATTTTTACTTCTGGGTTGATGTTTTTAGGGCTTCATATCATTTTGTAGAGGCACCAAGGGGAAATCAGGGTATACCAGCTGACTTCAGAAAGCTCTGGATCACAGCAGAGGTTTGCTGTGCCCAAATCCCCACCCCAAGCTGTTCAGACAGACCCAAAAATCAAAACAAAAAGGACCACATGGATTTATTCTCTGAGAGCCTGCCCTCCCCACACCAATCTC
Source organism: Trochalopteron elliotii (assembly GCA_024734555.1). Taxonomy (NCBI): domain Eukaryota; kingdom Metazoa; phylum Chordata; class Aves; order Passeriformes; family Leiothrichidae; genus Trochalopteron; species Trochalopteron elliotii. The sequence continues at coordinate 250,418 of JANPWX010000382.1, forward strand.
TCCTGAGTGCTCCCTTCTGCACGAGGCACACAATATCCAGCCCCTGAAAACATCTCAGGGAAGTGAGCAAATGCCTTTCTCTACAAACTCTCAGTTCTTTATAGGTCCCTGTAGCAGAATTGCCAGCTGCTTTAATCCAGATTAGTCCAACAGATTTGTAGGACACAGCAGACCACTTAAATGCAAACTAGAATTTTTTTCTCCTGAGGGAAAAAAAGAAATGTCCCATTGCACTTCCATGCAGAGAGCATAAAAAATTCTATTATATTGAGCCAGCAAATGTCTAAATTCCTTCTCCACCTCAGCAGAATGTGCCTTTACCAGGAAGGGGACAATACTGAGCTATAAACACCATGAGAGCACTTTCCCAACAGATCCCACTGATTTGGGGCAACTTCATCCAGCCAAACCTCAGCAACCATCTTTTAGAGGAGGTGACACCTCAAGAAAATGTGACTGTGTGATTTTAGAGTGTTCAGATTCTCCAGGGGCACGATGCCCCCAGCACTGCCCCTACACCAGCAGCAGCAGGGCAGAGCACAGGCAGTGCCCGAGCAAGGAGCGTTCAGAAACCTCCCCTTAAAGAAATAAAGGATTGTACAGAAAAAATGGGAAAAACCAACCCAAACAACCCTCCCCAATCCACCCAAAAAGTGCACATGTGGGAAAGCACAAAGGAGGAAGGTTGATTCATTCTGTCTCTGCACAGCCAGCAAGAAGCAAAGCTCAAGGTCACTTATCTGTCCTGTTCTCCATTATTTTACCTGCCCTTATCCAATTTGGTTCCCATGCACAGCAGTTTTCCAAGAGAACAGAAAGATGACAGAAAATACAAGATTTTAAATCTATGGAAAATGATTTGGGCCTCCTCAACAGACATGTGAGTTCAATTAAAAAAATTATTTAAGAACTACCTCTGATGTCACAGGACCCCAGATCACTGGGCCTTTGCTTTCACCTATAGACAGTGTGAATGGAAGATACATTAGTATCTGAATTAATTCCTGCAAACAGCACTTTTTGTTTCTTTTTCAGAAATTTAAATATCCACAGAGTTTGGTGAAGACAAGCATTTTCTGGAGCATGGACTTGAGAAGAAACTCATTTCCAGTGAGCCTGAAGGAGCTTAAATATGTACAGCTGCTGCTCTGCCAAGACCTGCAAAGCAGCTGAGGGTGAGCATAAAATTAAGTCTTCACTTCATACATACATTTATAAAATTATATAGATTTCTTACTAACATATATCAGGGTTGCAAGAGCAAAACTGCATTCCCACCAAGGGTTTAATGAGCAGCAGTTCCTACCTAAAACAGAAAGGAAACAGGACTGCAGGAGCACTACTACCTTGACCAAAGAGGTATTAATGCCTGAAGGAAAACAAAAAACAAAACAAAAAAACTAAACAAAACAAACAAACAAACAAAAAAACCCAAACCAAAACAAATATCAAACCAAAAAACAAACCAAAACAAGAAAAAAATCACCCAAAAAATTGTATCAAGGATAAAAACTTGGTTTTGCCTTGACTACCCAAGCCCACCTACTTAAGGAGTAAAAACCAAAGCCTCAAGTCCAAACTGACAACTCAAATTCAGTGCATTGAGACTGGAACCAGAAGTTTTGTCATTGTCTGCCAAAATCTGCATCTCTGGCAACAGCAGTCATTTCCCCATCCTTTACCCCAGGTAAAATGAATTTGATGCTGTGCTGACCTTCCACACCCGCTGCAAGGCTTGGACTAAATTTTGATCAACTCACCCAGTCAGAAAGCTGCCCAGAGCCCAAGATTGTTACCATGCTGCTCCAAATAATTGAAACTTTCTACCCACACATTGTTTTTTACTGATCTCTGTTCCACATACACAAAAGAAAGAAACTAAACTCATCACCTGAAAATAGGACAAACCCCTCAGTTGTTCCATTCTGGAGGGGTTTTGTTAGGAGCTGTTGATATGGTTGTTCTCCATCCAGCTGTAGTCCACAGAGGAGTTTCCCATTCCAGGTATCTGCCACTTAATGTCACTTAAATGTCTCTCTAGTGGCTCAAGCACTGTTCTACACAAGAGACATGTTTAGGACAATGTCCCAGTTTGGGATAAAAAGGCAGATAACTCCCAGTTAAAAACACATCAGGAGTCCAGAGAGAACAGGAACCCTGAACCCTATTTTGGTCAGTGCCACCCAAATTTTTAAGGACCAAACTAGCTCCAAACACACAGATATGTATCTATATCTCAATTTGAAGGGGCTGGAGGAACCCTATTATTATATGGTGTTACAATAAAAGCAGCCTTCCTAATCAGCTTAATCTATCTTCTTTCCTGACAAGTTAATTGTTACTTGCTTCTAGAAGAGACCTTTGTGCAGTGGTTCTACAAAGATAAAATGTGCTCTGTGCCCAGCACACACTGGGAAATTGGTCAGAGATTTTTATTACAGCTTGTTGATTCAGCCTGGAACTACTGAATGAAAAAGTTGTAACAGGAGAGGGGTTTTCTTTGTTTTTTTTTAACAGTTTATTTATTTTATTCACCCAGGCTGTAGGCAACTGAAACTCTTCTCTTGAAAAGCCACATCGTGTAAGATAAACAGATTTAATTGAAGAATGCAGGAGATTTTACTCAACATCTCAAGAATTAAATCCTTCCACTTTTCAGGGACACCACTTAGCAGCTTGCAGTCCACCTTTCCCTTTCATTTTCCAGGATGGGCATAGTAAAATAAATAAGGGCAGGGAAAAATGTTAGAAAACCCTTTCCTTCTGTTCTGAAGCTCATACTGGGATTTCACTGTCAGCAGTAAAGAGAATGGAGAATATTATTCATGCAGTAATCTGCCCTTTCTCCCATCTCATCTTTTATTTCCAAACCCTTTGAAGCTCCTTTGCCCAGGTGAGTGCACTGGTACAAAGCCCCTTCTGAACTGCTCCACCTTTTTTTCTGTCAGAGCCCCCTATGATTCCTGGCCACATCTTGACCCTCGTGATGGCCATATCCAAGCTTTTATTTCCCCCCTGTATTGTATCAGTGAAAGATTCATAGCAGAAACTTCACCTTGCTGAGAGCGGGTGAGCTCTTCCCACTCAGCTGGGCAGCCCTGCCCTGGTTTGGCTGGACATGGCCTTTGCTCTCCTCTGATGCCAGAGGTTATCATGCAGGTGATGTTCCACCAGCAGCACCCTGGGGTTTCTATATTAAACTTTTTAATCCTCCAGCAATGTGCCTTGCTGCAGGGGAAGGGAGAGCTGACAATGATTTGGGCACAGAAACCATGGCAGAATCGTGTTCTTCCTTTCCAGCAGAAATAAAATATTCATTTAAGCATCTTGCTCTTTTTTCTTTTTCTTTTTTTTTTTTTTTTTAAAGGATATTCCAAATATAGAAGGTTATTTACAAGAACAAATTTTAAAGGAGTTTCTCAGGAGATGCCTGATGTTTTTACTGGGAGAGGCTGAAACAAAAAACTACAAAACTTGATACTGTTACTGTGGAGTGAAGGATCCCTGGAGGACATCCCACGTTCAGTTCCTTAATTAGCCAAGCCAGCAGTACTACAGCATTCCGAGGGATTTTGGGAAGCAAGAAAACCCACTCTTTGCTACCTGTTCCAGCCATCTTCCCTTGCATCACCTCATGGAGATTAACTATTCCAAACAGGAACCCCTGGAAAACTCCCAAAAGGGAAGGCATTGCTTGGGAGGATACTCTAAATATTATTGCTAGTTATTTGAGTTACATTCTCAAGTCTTCTCAGGTTTTCAGACTTTATTGTCATTTGCACTCAAGCAGTGTGTATTTAACAACTAACCAGGCAAAACTTATTTTTTAATAAATCTCTGACATTTTAGACCTGCCAAGTCACATTTCCCTACCAAGGCACTCCTGAGTCAAACAAAAGCCATGGCCAGTGTGACCCATAAAAATGAAACCCATAAAATAATATAAATATAAAATATTAAATATAATTTAAAATAGCTGAAGCCATAAAAATCCTTAAACAACACCAGAATCTAAATTCAGAATCTCCAGTAGGAACCTTAGGTATTGCCAAGCTTTTATTTCATCAATGCAAAGCCACTCTTAACCTGCAACCAAGCTGAGAAACTCAAATAACACAATTCTACTGTCCTCACATAACAGCTACAACATACAAGAAAAATTTAGGAGATGGTGTTTCATGGTCAATCCTTCTCACTGTTAATACACGGTTCTATTTTTTTGTGCCTTTTGGTGGTGTTTTTTGGGGTTTTTTTTCCTAATCAAGTGGGGCCATTCTATAAATTGTAGTGCAAGAAGAGGCTCCCTGCAGTGTCCTGCTGAGACCCGTCACAGCAGACTCACAGTGGAAATGCTGTTTTTGGTGCTGGAGCACATTCCAGTGAAAAGAGTCATCTCCCCCTGCCTGGCCTGAAGGAATATGAGCAACTTCCCACTCCCCAGGAGAGGTTCTCATTCACCTCTGCTGTGTCCTGTCTTGCTAAAACCTGTAAGACATCTTCCAAGTGAAAATACATAATTCATCCCCATGATTATTTTATTAACTTACATAGCTTTAGCACAGTGTTCTACCATGCTCAAAAAGTACCTTTTTTTTTTCCTTTCTATTCTTCACAAATCGTGAATAAATTTCTGTTCTGTACAGACATCAAGAATTCTTTGTCTCCAGCACAATGCCAGAGTAAAGACTCACAGTTTGGGTCCTTTCCTTCTGCTGTAGGTTCTTCTTGCCAATAGATAAATCTTAAAGTAAGATAAGGAGAATGTTTAAGAGCAAGTGTCAGGAGAAAAAAGCAAGTCAGGAAGGCTGTGAAAAGCAAGTGGGGAAAGTAGAGAAAGTTTTCACCATCATTATTTTTTGTTTGTTTGTTTCAAAATGAAAACTATGTCCAAAATGAAAACATGCTGTGCAGCTGGGAGAAGGGAAGGGTGGGGATCACAGTGTTTTGAAATGTATTTTCTTCTTTTTAAGATTCCAGATAACTCCTAGTCTGGGGTTCCTTGTTCTCAGCAAGAATGGATGCCCTTTGTCACTATTTCCAGGTGATTTAAGCTCCAGCCTAAAAATGAGCCAGGTTGGACACAGTTGCACCAGAGTTGAGTTAAATAACTCTCATGTGTTACTCTTACTTTCATAAGTTATGTCTAACACTAAATCCCAGGTACTCCGTTGGGTTGAACACTTGACTAAAACTGATTTAAATCTGAATATTTGCAATGATATCAGGTCATACCCAAGATCTTTGTAGCCTTTTCTTCCAGCCTGCAGCAGTGCCCAAGAGCAGGTGGATGAATTCCTCAGTCAGACTAAGCCCAGGTTACTGACTTCCCAGGGCTCCTAAGACTTCAGACCCTGCAGCTCAAGTGCTTTGACCACAGGGAATGTCTGCACTTGACCACTTTCCACATGCACAGGAGAAGTTTTCACTCCTTTTCTCTCTCTCCTAGCCCTCACAGGGTGTGCACAACTAAGTGAGGAACCTCTGCACTCCCCCAGGCACTCACTGAAAAGAACCCAAATTCTCTGCTCCCCTTCTCCACATCACTCAGAACACCACACAGCTCTTCCCCTCCTCTGTCCCTGCTCCCTTCCAGACTGACAAGTACATATTCCCATTGAGCTGTGCTGCACTGACTCCATTCTGTGTCCAGCTGCTGCCTTTCAGCAGCCCCTGAACCACTTCCATTGCTGCTCTCCAGCCTGGGAGGATGATGGCTGTGCAAAGATCCAGGCAACACATGGATTTATGTGGTCATAGAATGCTCCCTTCTGTTTTCCATTCCTTTCCTAATAACTCCTACCCCTTCAGCCAGCTTCTTGGCAGCTGCCAAGCACCCAGCTGACATTTCATAGAATTCCCTAAAATTTTAACACAAAGATCTCACTCCAGATTCATAACAGTCAGCTCAGAGCTCAGGCTTCATATGAAAATTAGGATTCCTACGTACATCACTGCACATTTATCTGGAGTGAATCTCATCTGCCTTTTTATTATCCAACCACTCAATACTCCAAGGCCCTTTTGCAGCTCCTCTCATCTCTCTTTCTTGACTGGTGATCATCATCATACCAATACTCCTTTTTCTCCCAACGCACAAGGAGTAGCAGAACAACGTAGGTCTGCTCCCAGCTTCCCTGCACTGAGAGCTGACTCTCATTTCCTACTTTTCACACTCACCTTTTGTCACTGCAACCACCTTTGTTCCTATTCCCCTGAGTTCCTTAATGCTCTCTAAGCTGGTTCTTTCAAAGGCTCCAACAATTGCATTATCATCAGCTTCCCACTGGAAAAGTCACATTGATTTTTCCCTATTTTGTTGTTTCCATGCATCAGCTACCTCTAGGCCTTATTAGCTTCACCCAGCTGGCCCACTATTGACATGGTGCCCGTGGCTCTGTGCTTTCATCCAACAGTCCTGAACTACTCCAAGAGCCATTTCTCATGCCTCAATTGCCTCTTCCTTATGTTCCTGCTCCCCTTTTGGTTGCCAAGCCCAGCTGCCATGGATTCTTGGCTCTAACTCCTGTGAACAAGCACAGGATGGTCAATATGCAAGCAGGGCTCTGGCAGCAACTACAGGAATCACAGCCCCTGCCCTTCTCAGAGCTGTGGCCCCTGGGGGCTCCCCAGGGACCTACTCCTGATAGCAGCTGGAGCATTTAAGATTCCTCACTCCTTTCTTAGGCTGAAGTCTCACCTGTCCCTGTGCACATTCCATGACACCCTCTTCAACCTCAGACAAGTGTTCTGTTCAAATTTCAGCGTTTCCTCTGAGTTTCACAGTGCCTGCCAGATTTTCTTCTGCTGGATGAAGTTTTAAATCACCTCATTCTTGCCACTGTATCTGTGCAGGGGTGTGAGAGGTGTCTGGATGTGGCTTTTGGGAACATGGTTTAGGGGTGATGCTGGGGTGATAATTTTGAAGGGTTTTTTCCAAACCTGCTGTTTCTGTAAGTTCGGGTTACACAGTTTCAGACACTTCCCACCATTTCTTCTTTTACCCTTCACTCTCATCTCTTCTTTATGCAGTTCCACTGCTCTTTTGACAAAATCCTCTAAACCTGCCCTGCAGCTGCCCTCTGTTTCAGACATTTTCCCCATTCCTCATCACCTTATATCATTTTTTAACCACTGCTCTTCTATTTTCTAGTCCTCTGCACAGCACAGGGAGCATTTCAGTGGACAGTACTGCTGAAGCCCCAGTCCAACCCTGCTGAGAGCCCAGGTCCTAAACTACCAACACAAATGTGAACCACAACCACTGGTTCATCCCCAGCCCCAGAAAGCCCATGAGGTCTAAAATCTTTGTCACTTGTCAGTCACGCTGTGATTCCCAAAAATGCAAGTGGTCATACAGATGAGAATTCTCCTGGGAAGAAACACAGATGCCTGTGGCTGAAGGGGTGATTTTGTTGCCAAAGCACACCCATGGGGAAGCCTGTTGGCAGGACCATTCCTGCTCTGGCTGCACTGAGGATCCCCTGTGCAGTGCTTTTTCCCTCCTCAGCAGCTCTGCCTGGGAGCCTGGAGACGAGATTGTCTCACCCAGGAGCTGAAGAGCAAAGTTAACAGTGCATGGAGGCACGAGATTGAAGTTCTGAATCAATTTCCTCCATGTCAAGTTGGTCAGTTATTTTAACTGCAGTTTGCAATTACCAAATCAACACCAGAAAGCTATAAAGGGAACAGACTTAAGACCTTTATGCTGTTAATTTCTGTGTCTGTCAAGCCATAACTTAAAACCAGCAGCTGTGTCACAAAGATACTGCTGCAGCCATCATTTATCAAGGAGAGAACAGAGATGGTGAGAGGGATCACCCCCCAAGATGCTCAAACCAGCAAACCATGAGCTGAGCTCAGCACACACATCTCAGTTTTCTTACTCCTAAGAGCTCCAGGCCCAGGTTTTGCTTCTACCTGCACACTCTAAAGCAGATAAATCAAATTCCCCACGCTGCATAATCTCATAAAACTGCTCCCCATAGCAAAGAAGGGATTGTCTTGCACAAATCTTGAATCACAGAAGACACAACAGAGAGTTTCCCCAACAACATTTTGACATTAACGTTACCTTTATTCATAAGGATGCTGAAACAAAGAAGCAGTTGCAAGGATAATAAGAAACACAAAGAAAATGGGGTTTAAACTGTAGTTCTCACTATTATTTGTAGACAGAAAGTAGATTACCCGCACAAGTATAAGAAATATTTCCCTCATGAATATGAACATGTATGTGAAATATTATGCTGAAAGAGAAAAATCTTCTTTCAAATTAAGACAACTAAGATTACTGCATAATTGAAATAATCTCCACAAGAAAGTGAACAAGTTTTCAAGTTGAAGGTCATGTATCATCCAAATGCAGCATGACAGTGCATGTATCTATACAGAGATATAGAATACAGATATTTACATAATCGTTGCAGGGCTGAGAGCAGCTTTTGAAAAGAGCTTTCTGAGGAATAAAACTTGAGACAAAGGGAACAAAACCAAGCGAGAAGAGAAGAGATGCTTCTCCTTGGAGGAAAGCAGGTGGGGGGAAGAACAATCAAACTGCTGGACAGAACTATGGAATGGGATGTCCCTAGACCCGCCAGCTTGGCAGAGTTTATTTATTTTATTGTCTCTGCCAATTCATCTCCCCACACACACGTGCAAAGCAGCAGAGCTCTCAGCCAGGCAAACTCCTGAGCAGTGCAGGGCTCTCCTCCCAGGACACTACAGTGATGCAACACACATGGACAGAAGAGGGCTGGTTTGTGGCGGGGTTTGGTTGGTTTGCTTAACATTGTGCCTCCTCTGGAGAGGATTCTAAGTAATGCTGTCTTGGAATGTAATTCCTAACTAAAATGGTGTAGATACAAACCAAGGACAGTTATTGCTGCTGCTGCAACCAGCTGGGCTCCCACAAAATACCCAGGATATTGCCCCATACACCAGCAGGTGCAGCACTTTTCTTCTGCACATCAGCACTTTCAAGCAACCAAACCATCCAGGATTTAAACACCTAGCTATATTCTAGGAAGAATCTGCAACCCTTCAGACCTCCAGGGTCACTTTTTCCAGGCTGGACAGGGCTCTGAGCAAGCTGGTCCTTGCCCACAGCAGAGAGGTTGCAATGAGAAGACCTTTAAGGTCTCTTACAACCCGTATCAGTCCACAATTCAGTGAAATCAGTGCCCCTGACACAACACATGAACAAATGAGGCAAAAAAGTTCTGAGCCTTCAGAGAAAGAAGTGCAACTATGCAGCTCCCAGCTTGCACATGAGGGATCTGTGCCATAAATAAGACTACATCACATCTGGATCAAGAGTCAGGCAAGAATTTGAATGAGATCTTTGCAGCCAGTTTGAAGCTGCTGGTGGGAGCCCAGCCAGCCCCTCTGGTTCCTGTACCTCATCCCCAAGTGAGGGAGGTACCATCACAGCTCCCTTCTTAAATTTAAGTTACATTTTGCTGTTCCAACAGTGACTGAACACTTCAGAAAAACCTCTCCTCCTTTAGGACAGCCCTCCATCATTCCCAGGACATTCATGAATTCCCCAGCACCCAGCTCTTACACACCCCTTAATTCACTTCTTTACTCATCCCACCTTGTGTTTCAGTGCTGTTGCAAAGGGAAAAGATGTAAAATGTGAGAGGGCTGCACCTTGGACTGCCAGAACAAAGCTTCACCTCCAGGACCATCCTGTTCCTCAAACAAGGCCCCAGAGCACAGGTATGACTGCCCAGGTGTGCTGTGGTACACATTGCCTGGGAAAGCCCTCTTTGGTAAATTTAACCACTGCTGTCCTGCCTTCAGCCTGATTTTAGTGAGTGATTGAACTGCACTGATGCAGTCGGGGTCCTTAATTTGAACAGGCCCTCCCCCTCCCATGTCAAGGAGAAACAAGGTATGAGGAACACCTGGTGCTTCACAGTGGCTTCACCTACAGCTGTACTGCACTGCTTCCCTGCCCTAATTCATGCAGAATATGTAAGTTTGGGCACAAAGTGAAACAACAAAATCATAGTGTTTCGAAGCATGACCAGAACTGCTTTTCATACAGACTTTTTTTTTTTCTTTACAAAAAGGAAAGTTGCTCTCAGTGAAGCACTGCCCAGGTTCTGCAGCCACCATAATCTGCAATACAGGCATAGCAAGGCCTCGAGCAGCTCTTCCCCCCAAGTGCTGAAGGGCCAGCCCTGCACAGAGGGCTGCACTCATTCATTCCTTGCCCCTGGATAACAGCCCCTGCCAGGGCAGCTGGACAAACGTGCCTGTACACACCACATCCCCCACAGCACACAGAGACCTTGATACTGTGTCTCAAAAGTGTCAGGCCACCAGCACTGTGAGAAATACTCTGTACCAGGGGACAGGAATAGAATCCCAGGATGTTTGGGATGGAAGGGACCTTAAAACCCATCCAGTGCCACCCCCTGCCATGGGCAGGGACACCTTCCACTATCCCAGGCTGCTCCAAGCCCTGTCCAACCTGTCCTTGGACACTGCCAGGGATCCAGGGGCAGCCACAGCTGCTCTGGGAATTCCATTCCAGGGCCTCCCCACCCTCCCAGGGAACAATTCCTTCCCAATATCCCATCCAGCCCTGCCCTCTGGCACTGGGAAGCCACTCCCTGTGTCCTGTCCCTCATCCCTTGTCCCCAGTCCCTCTCCAGCTCTCCTGGAGCCCCTTTAGGCCCTGAGCTCTCCCTGGAGCCTTCTGCTCTCCAGGTGAACACCCCCAGCTCTCCCAGCCTGGCTCCAGAGCAGAGGGGCTCCAGCCCTTGGAGCATCTCCATGACCTCCTCTGTACATGTTGCAGTAGGTTCCACGTCCTTTCTGTGCTGGGAACCCCAGAACTGGATGCAGAGCTCCATGTGTGGTCTCAAGAGCAGAGTAGAGGGGCAGAATCCACTCCCTTGACCTGTTGCTCACTCTTCTTTTGACGCAGCCCAGCAGTCATCCTTCTGGACTGCAGTGGTCTCTGGTCCCTCAAGTGACAGAGCTGTGATTTGGTCTGACCCCAGACCCCAAGGCTGGACCTTGGGGAACACACAGAACTGCTTGAACACACCTCTGCTCTCTCTGTTGTATGGCAGACAAGAAGTACCAACACCATGGACACAGAACACCAATAAAATGCCCCTTCCACGGAGGAAAGGAGAATGTGACACCCTGGGTGATCACAAATGCACATTCTCGGGGGGCCTTGTGGAGGCAAGAGACAAAACAGTGTCACATGGCCCCATCCCATGTGGGTGGATGAGCACAGGTGGGTGGCTGCCCCTGGTGATCCAGACTCCAGGCTTGGTGCTCCACACTGAGCAGCCAAGGAAGCTGCACAGCACACAGCAGGCTGGGCCAAGATGCTCTGCAAACTGTGAATTTCAACCCCTCTGCCAGCTCCTCAGACTGATCCCCCTCTTCTGCTCAAGATCAGGCACTTCCCATTCTCTGGACAGGACCCCCAGACTGGAAGCATATGGTCTCTATGCAAATTAAGGCTATCAGGCTTCCCAAATTTTTCGTGGAACGCCTGAGTTCTGTCACATTCGTACCCTAGCAGCAACACCCCCTCAGGGATGAAAACTTCAGGGGCAGCAGGGAGCAACAGCAAGGAGAAACAAATAAAATATGGCAACAACTTCTGGCATGGAAACCATTACACCTGGTGGATTAACCATTTAACAACAATTTATCTAGCTAGGATTTATCTGTAAAACAGAATCAGCCGAGAATATATCAGGTATTATCTGTTCTGCCTCACTCCACCAAAACACCACACAGATTCCAACCAATCCAATTTCAAGAACATTTCCCTGTGAAGGGAGGTGCTATCCCCCAGTAAACAGCTCAACCATTTACCAGCATTGTTAATTTAAATAATTCATAATAGCAGCACTGCACAACCATCGAATCATTAAGGTTGGAAAAGACCTTTAGGATGATCAAGTCCAACATTTAAGATCAACCAGCACCCCCACCCCGTTCTCAAGTGCCACCTCCATGTGTTTTTTGAACACTTCCAGGGATGAAGACTCCACAATGCCACTTCTCCCATCCCACCACCAAACAACATATTCCTCAGCCCAAAATCAAAGGGCCAACTCCCTTTAAACACACTCTGCTCAATACTAACATGCATTTGCCAGCATATTGTAGGAAATTCTCCTTTCTTTCTCCTAGGTATTTCTGTGTATTTGTTTCCCTATAGTTCAGTCTGAGTCAGCTCACAGCTCCAAACATGTTCCAAAAGCATTTTATTTAGAAAGGCCCAAATATCCATTTCATACAGTCCATTTCATCAGAACATCGTAACAATTTCATCTGCTTCAACCTGAATAAGAAATTATTCCTCACATCCTTTAAACAGAGAAGCTCATGTCAAAGAAAATAGCTTTCAGATGTTTTACAACTCTTTCATCCACAAAGGAATGCTTGGGGCTTATGAAAATATACACCTGCTCATTTGAAAACATGTCTTTTCCCCCCAGTGGGAGGAAACAAGAAAGGCACAACTAATGCAACAGTTCTGCCCTCCACACTGGAAAGGCAGCCAGGTACAGGGCCTGCTGCCACATCTGGAAAAGCTGAGTGAAACCACACCTTCAAACACCTCTAAGCTCAGAGGTTTCTGCCCTGGGGTAAAGCTGGTTCTCCTGCCACAGCCCCCCAGGCTGTCCCAGAGCCCTCCAGTGTCTTACCTGCTCTGGCAATGTAAACCCACAAGTTCAGGATCAAACTCCTCCCAACTCACCTGGAAGCCCACAGGAAATGTTGTCATGCTCCTGGGACACGTCAATAATGCATGTCCCAGGTTCATTTACATCCCTAACACACAACCCTGGGACCTGCTAGTCAGCCGTGACGCTCAGTACAACATAAGCAGGTTCTTTTCACAGCAAATAAATACTCCCAGCCATCAGCAGATTTGTATCATTAACTGATATAAGCGCAAGAGAACAGATATTTTTCTGTGGGTCTCGCAGCGAAGGAATCTTTGTTATAGGCTGCTCTCTGCAGAGGAATGATTGAGAGGCCCACAGTTTGCAATTTGGCACAAAGTCCAACTCCTATTTCACTTGACTTCAGCACAATTTGCTCTTATTTCCCAGTACAAATCTCATTGCTTCAGACATGTAGATATTCCTCCCATAAACGGCACAGAGCATCACTGAGACCCAAAAAATTCAAATCACCTACTTGCCCTCCTGCAGGCTGGAGAAATTCTTTCTGAGAGGATGGGGCCTCCACACAGAGAGGAGCTGCCACTGCATCAAACAGTAGCTGTGGGTAACCACGACACTGGGAAAATGCAGCTGCTTTCCAGGATTTCCTCCTGTTCTCCACTTAGAGCAGCACTGGCCAAACCCCCAGACAGAGCAGCTCCAATGTGAGCAGGTACAGGAGAGGAGGGAGCTGGAGAACAGCTCAGAATCAGCACTTCCAGTGGGTCAAACCAAACGTTTCTCAACCAGGGCCACGTCAAACCTGACGTCACAGCTGAGCCTTAATGAAAATGGAAAAACCAGGATCATTTACTGCACTGTAACAGGAGAGCACAGCTAATGGGGAGGGGGAGGGCAGCCAGACCTTGCAGACTGATGGTCCTGGGAGCTGCAGTGACCTGCCTGGGGACCTGGGAACAAGCCCCCACGAGGCTCAGGGTGAGCACAGCTCACAGACAGGGCTCTTGGCAGAGTCACCAAGGGGGGAGGAGACCTGTAAGGTCACCAACCCTTTCCCCAGCACCACCATCATCACCCCCAAATCACACCCCCAGGGGCCACATCTCTTGAATGGTGGCTCCACCAACAGCCTGGGCAATTAATTCCAGTGCCTGACCACTCTTCTAGTGACTTTTTTTTCCTATTATTTGATCTGAACATCCTCTGGTGCATCCCCCTAAAGCCATTTTCTCTCATCCTTCCACAAGACACAGCAGAAGAGCCTGACCTCACCTCACCACAACCTCCTTCCAGGCAGATGCAGAGAGCACCAGGATCACATCCCCCAAAACTGCCCAGCCAAGATGCCAAGAGGTGCCTGGGAACCCCAACACAGCTCAAGAAGCACAGCAGGACAGACATCCCTGACTTCTCAATGTGCACAGCTAGAAAAAGTCACTGCAAAATTCGTTTGCATCCCTGCTGTAGCTGTTTGCTCTGGTTGTCCAGAGACACAAGTATTTCTCAAAATAGAATGCTCAATACCACCATTCTCAAAAGCTCTTATTGATTTCTGCCCAGACTTAACAAGATATTTGACTTTCTGAAGCTGTACTTAATTTCTTTGTCGCTACATTACGTTTCCCTGAGCTGTGGTCCCTCCTAACACTTGGCAGCATCATTTTTCCCTCTTTCTCTGAACCACCTAAGAAGGTGGAAGTGTCCCAGATCTAGCATGGAAAAACATGGCCCTTCCCAATTATTTTGCAAAAGAACATCCTGAAATGGAGATATCAGTAAGGTGAGAACTCACCAATAGTAAGTGACTTCTTTAAAAAGCTTATTTTTTACAGAATACTCAAATGGTTTGGGTGGGAAATGACCTAACAGCCCATCCAGTCCCACCCCTCCCATGGCCAGGGACACCTTCCATGGACCAGACTGTTCCAACCTCAGGAATTTTGGATAATTTCTAATTATTTCGTTGTCAAAGACCAGGAATTTATTTTTTTTTAAAGTTCAAACCACTGCACTCTGCCAGCACCCACAGTTTTATATAAACTACACCAACACAACTTGGGGAAAAAAGTAAATGCAGTCCTAAGAACCAGTTTATTAAAAAAAAAAAAAAAAATTAAGCCTGCATTTAAACCATGCCTTTGAACAAATGATGTGGAAAACATGACTGACAAGTCAAACAAAGTTGGGCCTTGTAGGATTTACACTATTTTCTGCAGAGTTTCTCCAGAATCTGTACTCTAACCCAGTATTAAGACAAGAACGTGCTTTGGGAACAAGCTAATGTGGAAAGAGAGGCTTTACTATCATTTGGATTTCACATACAATGTAGGAAAGGCATCAAAAACACCCAGTGCTGGAACTGGGAGCAGAGACAGAAGGAGCAGCTGATTCTGCTTTAGCACAGACACCATAAAACCATTCTGCTCCAACTCCAACTCACAATGCAGCAGCAAAAAGTTTAAATTTAAGGTTATTTTTTTTATATATATATTTTCCTCCAAAACAATATTTTGGTCACAAGAGACGTTACAGGGTAAAGTTATATCCTGCAAGGATAAATGAATCTGAAATTGCTTTTAAGGAATAAGTATTCGTCTGAGCTCAGAAAAGGCAATACATCAAAAAAAGAAGGCAAGCAGCCTATTTCAGGGCATTTTACCAGTGCATTTACTGATGGTTTATCCTCTTCCACTTTATTCTTCAATTTAGACAGCATTATTCACTGTTACTGTTAATTTAGATCTTCTTGTTTTCCTGCTGTCACATAGATAAAATGAAGGTCAGGACAAATTCATGACTTTTAAAATCCAGAAATCCTGATGAAGTACCCACATGAAGCTGCTTGATTGATTAAAAAAAAAAAAAAAAAAAAAAAAAGGGAATTTATCCTCATACACAAATATGGGATAAATTCTGCCTGCTTGCTCTTCTCAGAGATGGAACATACCAGAAAGGTGCCACTGAAGGGAAAGAAACACCTTCAGGAAGGGGAAAGAAAGGAGAACTGTTGAACTCAGCTCTTCATTTTCTTCATGGGTGAAAGAAGAGATTAAAAAAAAAAAAGATGTTCCAGAGAAAAGCAGGGGGATTTCTGGCATTTAAAGAACACAAAGGGAGAGGCAATGCATCAATGCCTGGGCAGCAGAATCCCGGCAGTTCATCTTCTCCTCACTCGGGCGTTGTGTGAGTAAACAGCCGGCACAGCCGAGGGGAGAGCACAAAGGATTCCAGGGAGAAACACAACCGGAGCCAAGGAAATCGATGCCTCCAGCACACGAGTTGTGCTCCTCATTAGGCCAGAGCCGAGGTGTTAATGGCCCTTCTCATCGCTGCTTCTTCAGGGTTTTAAAAATACAGAGAAAATTAAAAGGCTGTAAAAAGGCTCAGCTCTTGGAAGCAATAACTAAGAAAAGCTGAGAAGTGTCCAGCTAACCCTGCTGCTAACTGGTAATGTAATTTAAAGAGGAGGGACCTGTGGCTGCTGTATTCCTCAATCTGTCCTGTTTTCCAGGCTGGAATTGCCATCCCGGAGCAGTGAGGAAAACCTGCATTTGGACACAGCTGTCAGGGAAAAGCTTTTTAAATTCGGATTTTCCCCAAAATGGTTGAGCTGCCAGCATCGTTCTCTATAGATATCTCCCAGTTCAATGGGGGAAGCAAAAGTTATTTTCATGTACACTTGCTTTTAAAATTTCAATTCCTCCTTCTCTCATTGGATGCAAGCCTCTGGAGCAAAATTAAAATTAGTGGTGATAGCCATATAATAGTCTAGGGGGAGGAACGTGTACCAAAACACTCCTACATTTATTTCTGTGGTGTTACCACCAGGAGACATTTTCTTCCCTCCCTTCCTCCTTGGTATGAAGGAAAGAGTGTCACCATGGCCTTCAGCAGAAGGCTGAGGTTGGAGCAAAATGAGCTGTTAAATCTGAAGAGCAGCAGACACAGAGTTGAGCTCTCTTCCTTACTCTGCCATGTATTCCAACCAGAGGAAGAATAGAGCCATGTGGCAGAAGAGGAAAAAGCAGGGTCTTAAAAACAGAGAATTTCCCAAAAACTGGGGGGAAACCTTATGAAGTATGTACACTTCATGATCCAGAAATTGAGGGTACACAGGTGGTAATGAGGGCAACTGTCGCCCTGATTTTTTTTCAGCCTTCTGATGTTTGCATTCTTGTACTGGAGTTCTCACACATTGTAACATAAACAAAGTGGACTGTTTTCGCATTCCTCTCTGGGATGGACTTCTGGTTTGACCAGTGGGGTCAGAGAGGTGTCAACCTCGTCCCCCAGTCCCTGATCAAACTCCAAAAATTATATTAAGTTAAAATCCCAAATAATCTTCCTTCTTTTTTGCCCTGACACTGACTGTGTGAGTGTCTTTCTTCTCGTGTCTATCTGGCAACAGGCAACCACTCAAGGGAAGAAAAAACTGAACAAATTCAAGGTGTTGAAAGTGGCAGAGCCAGATTTGCCATGGCTTCAGAAGGCTCCACCATTCCCATTGCATCTCCTACTGCTTCAGTCCATTAAAGTGTTTCAAGACATGAATGATATAATTAGTCACAGCATAGGAAATACTGGTTTTTAGTTGGGAAAAAAAGCTGACAAACATTCTGAGTAGCTATGTTTGTATGTCTGATTCCCATTCACACAGAGTTTTGGAAGCAAAGACCATGCTAAAAGATGCACAGGTCAGTGAAGAACTGGCAAACAAGAGAGGAGTTCAGTGCCCAAGACCCACAGGCATCCAGCAAACACAACAGCTTCCCAAAACATTCCCACTGAGGCAGCAATAAATAAAGCTGATGTGATATTTCTTCCCCTCATTGGAACTGTAGTGATGTATTTGGTACAACATCCTAAGGGGAACATATTCCAGAGAAAACAGAACTTGGAGGACTGGTATGAGGGGAAAGGGAATGGAAATGCAAAGGAATAAGGCTGGGGGAGGGCTCCAGCACAGTTCCCCCAGCCTGCAGAAACACTCTGGGCAGCGTGAAGCAGAGCAGTGGGTGCACATCCACCCAAATAAAAAGTCATACCTGAGCTCGCTCCTCTAGAGCTGCCAAGCTGTGCCTGCCCCTGGGTGTTGGAGGTTCTAGAAAAGCTCATTACCCACAAACCAGCCCAGCTGGGTCTGTGTGCTCGAGAGGCCAGCAGGATCCTGCAGGAGAGCACCAGGAACAAAGGCACAATGCCAAGTGCTGCCTCCAGCAAGGCTGATTCAGACGTGAGCAGGCTTCAGCTCCAGCCCCAGCCCCAGCCCTGACCACGAGGGAGCCAGCCTGCCTTGCTGAGAGCTCAGCAAAATATTTCTGAATAATGCTGCACGTGACCACAAATCAGGTGAAGGTTTTCTGCCAGGTCAGACACCCCCCAGCCAACACAAGCAAGCCTGCTCAGAACCAGACATGCCCTGAAAACTCTTCTATGAGCCCAGCAGGGATGGAGCTGTGCCCACAGCAGCAAATCCCACAGAATGATGATGATGAGACACTGACACAGCTGGACTGAGTGCACAGGTCACACTACCAGCTCAGGTTCTGCTTCACACAAAAGCATTTAAACTGCCCTGAACCAGGCAAGGCTGCAGTGTAACTGGTCCCACCCCTTTTTATCCAAAGGGGGACACAGACATTGGGATGGCTGGGGACAGGAGAGATGCCCAGATGTTCCATGAAATGCCTACACTGCACAGGCTGTTTGGAGAGAGGGGAAGGGAAGATACCAGCTCTTCTCAGCATTTCCCTAAACAGCACTTTGGAATCATGGAATGGTTTGGGTGGGAATGGACCTTAAAGCCCATTCAGTGCCACCAATGCCATGGGCAGGGACACCTTCCACTATCCCAGGCTGCTCCAAGTCCTGTCCAGCCTGGCCTGGGACACTTCCAGGGATCCAGGGACAGCCACAGCTGCTCTGGGCACCCTGTGCAGGTGGTGAGGAACTGGAAGAACTTCCTACTAATATATGATCTAGACCTACTCTCTTCCGGTTTGAATCCATTCTCTCCTGCCCCATGTCTGCAGTTCCTGCTGAATTCTCCTCTGACAACGCTCCCCCAACCCTCAGAAGCCACACTTTCCTCACTACAAATGTTAAGGGAAATTGTTTGTTTTAATCCTTGGGAATAGCACATTTGCATACTGCCCACACAGCTCCAAAAAAACAAGTTGTTGTTGTTTTTTTGTTTTGTTTTGTTTTTTCTTGATTTAACAAGTCCTTAAACACATAAAATCCTCAAGCCCCAGATTAAACCTCAGCTCACACCTTTTGATGATGCCAGGAGCAAAGCAAGTCTCACAAGAGGGTCGTTGCTCACTCTGGGAAACCACAGGCAAAAAAATAAGCAACATAATCCCTCTCTCCAGAACATATTGTGGGAGCAGGAGACACCAAAGAGGGCAGGAAACTACTTCAGCGAAAGGGCAACGATGGCACAATAACAAATACTAAAATATGGGTCTTAAATAAGCATAAATTGTAAGAGATAGGCAGAGTAATTTGAGCAATCAGCCTTTGGCTGAGAAGAGGGAATATTACCCATGACATGCTTTGTTTTGTGAGAGGGAATGTTCAGCCAGGCAGGCTCAACGGTCCCCTCAAGCACTGAATTCCCATGAGAATATTAACAGAGCCACTTGTTTATTTGAGCATTTGAAGGAAAGGATTTTCTAAATGACCACTGGAGAGGCAGAAAGCAGAGCTCACCAAGGAGTAGGGCACAGGTGATCAGAGCAGAGCCATCTGAAATGCCTTTGGAGGAACCCAGGACAGGAGGCTGGCTGGTAAGTGATCTCTTGGAAAGACTCTGCCAAGAGTTCTGCTGTCTTGGGCCAGTGGTCCACATTGTCTTATTTATAATCTTGCTGCAAAAACAGCACAAGGTCCTGGTTTTCTTTGTTTATTTTTTTCCCATTTTTTTCTTTTTAAAGCCCAAGAAAAATTCAGGTTTTTATACAAAAGCAAAACAAGTAGCTAAAGCCTGCATTATTTGAAAGAGCAATATAACTCTTTGAAAAAGCTGATACAACAACACTGAAAGGCAGGGATGGCACAGAACACGGGGAGCAAGACTTTGGATCACTACCTAAGAACACATTTGAAGAGAGAAGATCCAGTTTTTACCTCCTGCTGCCTAATTCCATCAGTTTCCAAAGGAGCCAGGATGTGCATCAACCCCAGCAGATTAAAATCTAATGACCAATCTTTTGCCATTAGACATGCCTGCCTACCTTGGAGTCAACATCCAGCCTCGCAGGTGAGAAGAGCTGGGTTTGTTTCTAACAGTTCTCAAAAATAATTTTCCAGGTTCTGAGTCCCTCATTATAACTGATTTCAGAGTCCAAAATTCATTAGTTGTGCTTCACCACCTCCCAACTGACACCAGTGTACAATGCAGCCAATTCCTTGCAGCTCTGACACTTCTAAGTATAAAAAAGTGGGTTTTTTTTTACTTTCTGTGGAAGGAAATATAACAGCGATGGAACAACACGCTACGTGTTGCAATGGGATTGAAAAAGGAGGAAGAAAGTAAGAGCTGATTGTCTATCTTGAGACCCACCAGCATAGCTCACTTCCTGTTATTAACAAAATTTCAAGTTCATGGCCTGCCTGAAATTATATAAGGACGGGTCAGCTAAAATATCTAAATGGTTCCATGCCAACCACAGGAGAACAAGCCACTGCCAACAACTCTAAACCCTGTGATCTGGAAAACATATGAATTTTTATTTTTAAGTAGTTCATTTGGATGCATTTTTTTGAAGTAGAGATGCTGCTAATTCGACCTCTAAATCCACCTGACAGACATGATATTGTTGTGATGGAATTAAAAACAAGACTGGATCACATACACAGTTATTGAAAAGCATACAGCAGGGCAAGGCTGGCATACGACTCCCCAGAAAGGCTGTGTCCATCAGACTGGGGAAACAGAAACATGAAATAAAGCTTTATTTCATATGGCAATGTAGATTAATCCTTCTGAGCCTGGTATTGGTCATGCTCAGGGCAGCTGCACTCCTTCAAGTGGCTGCTTCAGATTTCACATCCAAACTTCCATGTTCCCACATCCTTCCTCCTTTGCATGCAACAGAACCTCTTTAGCACAGGAATGCCCCCATTTTCCATGAAAACCAATCCACTCCTGCATGCCCATGGAACACACACCCCTCTATCTGCTCTGAACTGAGCAGAACCAAAGCTGAAAATGGCTCCATGGCTTTTAGGAGGCTCTGGAGAGCATTTAGGCACTCATGAGTGGATGTAGCTGTAGAACCAGGTAAAATGGAGAGCACTGTTGGAGCTCCCATTGTTCCTCAACACTGTGAGCAACACATTGTCCCTGGCTCATCCCTGCCCCTTTCCAAGGTCTCCAGCCAGCTCAGCAAGGGACCCTCTGGCAGAGCATCATCCACCCTCATCCTTCCCCAAGCCTCATCCCAGGTTTCCAGCTCCTTCTCAAATTCTTGAGCCCCACAGCCTCATCCAAATCCATACCACCAGCAACCAGCACGTTATTCCTAATGCTGCAAAATTCCTTCTACTAAAAGCAACAAGGGGTCCATGACCAGGCAATCTGTTGGACAACGCCACAAAAAACTGCCACCAATTCGTGGGTTAAAGCCTTTTCCCCACCCCTCCAGAAGGCTCAAATAGTTGTAGCCAGCCTGGAGAGCACAACCAGTTTATTACAGTGATCTTTTCTTGCTGGCTCCCTTCTCCAATCCCTCTCACTGCTTCCAGCAGAATGTTAACTCCGAGAAAACGGAGCAGTGGGGAAAAGGAAACAGTGTTCCTACAGATGTGAATGTCATGTAAATGTCAAACCTCCTGTTAAAATTTGATCAGGAGACTGAGTGAAAGGGAAAGAACGTTTCTGTGAGTAAACCAGCACATTAACAAGAGTTTCAGCCTGTCTGCTCACAACAGGACCTCAGTGATGGATTTCATTACTCTTAATTTCCCATGTAATACTAAGCTGCAAGTGATTTTGCTAAAGGATCATATATAGCAGTACAAGAACTGCAAACAAATGTTGGTTGACAAGACTGATCTACATTGGTCTTAAAATTAAAACCTGTGTGTGCCTTTTCTACAACTGCACTTAATCAAAAAATATTAATTTCTTTTGCACTACAAATAAATGCCCCTCTGCTTAGACAGACCTGGAGCATGTGCATGCATTCACCTGTATCAGGAGACAGAAGGTGGTTTCCCACTAAATCCTAAAAAGCAGAATTCCAGCAGATATTATAGGGACACAGATAATTGCAATGAACCAACCTCCAAAGTTTTTGTCTTGGAAAGGAGCTGTTTTTTCTGAGACTGCACAGTCCCACTGGTCACATTTCTTGGTGAACCTCAAGTAGGAGATATTCCTGTCTCGGGGACTCTCTCCCTGCTGAGTGACTAAAGCTCTGTCGTTTCAGGACCCTGGACATCTCCCAGAACACTTCGAGCATTCCAACAGGCAAGGTGAAGATGTTACACGAGAAAAGAGGTATCTGAGTGCAGAAACAGGAGCAGGGCATTACACTAGATGGGATTTTAGGAAGGAATTGTTGGGGGGGAGGCCCTGGCACAGGGTGCCCAGAGCAGCTGTGGCTGCCCCTGGATCCCTGGAAGTGTCCAAGGCCAGGCTGGACTTTGGGGCTTGGAGCAGCCTGGGATAGCACCTGGAAGGTGTCCCTGCCCAAGGCACTGGAGGGGTTTTAAGGTCCCTTCCAGCCCAAACTATTCTGGGATTCCATGAAATGCAACTGTTGGTTTTAACACCAAGTTAAAAACTAGCTTCACTCTAAAACAGACAGAAGAATTCTACAGCAACATTCAGGTTACTCAACGCAAATTTAGGATTAGAAAAGTTTTCCAGCTATATGACACTTTCTCTTCAGCTGTACACATCCCCACCAAACTGCCACCTCTTCTCAGCACACAGGGACTAAACTCTGGCACCACCAATGCCAGCCTCATTTCAGTTCAGAATTATTTTCTAACCAGTCTAACGACTGCCCTGAACTGATCCCTTTCTATCCAAAAAGTCCCAACTTTTATCACATGTGTGTGGCTCAAAAGACTGAGTTCATTTTGCAGTAGCCTTGGCATCACAGTTACCTGTTGGGCCACCAAAACAAAAAGCTTGCTCATTTCTTCCACAGGAGTTATACAAGGATATCCTTGGAAAGAACTTGGAATTTCATGCCCTCAATGACATACTCTGTGGCTGGCAGCCCAAGTCATAAACTTGTCACCATCCTGAAAATTGTGGGAGGGCAAGAGGACATAACATCCATATTTCTGATGGATGAATCCCTTTAGTTTGAGACTCCCCTAGTAGTTGGAAGATTTTTTTTTTTTTGTAATCTGCCTTCAAAGATATCAGAATAGGAACATTGTCAAAAACTCTAAGGGAGATCATTGTAAACCCCCCCAAAAATGAGAGGTTTTAAGGGATTTCAATAATTCTCTGTCCTTTCCCTTCAATGAGGCAATGCAGGCACTGTCTTGCACTGCCTCACTGCTGTTTGAAGTTATGATCAGGAAGAAATAAAGCCCAAAGGGAAGTGAGTTGCAGTGTCAGTGGACAAAGCCTCCATTTATTATGAATTTCATGAGCAGCCTGATTCATCTATTCAGTAGCTTCAGTCCCCCCAGCTTCCTTCCCAGATGAGAAAAGGCCACAATGGTGGCCAGCTTTCCTATCCTACTGTAGTTGCCATATTGCTGTAATTTTCCTCATCCACAGAAACCTCTGGATAAATCCAGAGCAACTGCAGAAAGGAGAAACACCATCCACCAGGAGCCTTTCCCCTCTCTCTCCTCTGCTTCCCGAGGAGACTGCCAGGCACAAGGACACCACAGAGGCTGCTGGGGAATTCCTGGGAGCTGTGCACTTCTACTCCAACTGTGTTTTCACAGTGTCTCATGCCCTGGAGTTTTTCAAAATGCAAAGTGAATTTTACGAGCCCCATGGTTCACCAGTCATGAATTCTATTTTATTCAAGGCTGTACAGCCTTAAAAACCAAAACCATCTGAAGCCCACTGGGTGCATTTTATCCAGATCTTCCTCAGGTGTAAGGACTTATGCATATAACCTTGTTTCACATTAAATGTTAAAAGAGTTATTTTTTTTCCTGAACTCCAAGTTTTATTCCAATGAAAGACATTGGTCTCAGAAAGTAAAAAAAAATTGTGAAAAAGTAGTAAAGGAAGGCTGCTGAGTAAGATTATCATCTGCTCTATGATTGATTTGGGCATCTAAAAAGGAAAAAGTCCAGCAACTTTAGTAAAATGAGAGTTCCGGAGAGCTCCTTGACTATCAAAACTGCAGCAATTTCATTATTATGAACAAATTCATTCTAGTGGACATCTGAGTAACAGAGTTCAGACTGATCTTGAGAGATTTAAAGATCCCATTTGTGAATGTTAAATAACTTGAAGCTCCATAAGCTAAATGGATTCAGAAACCAGTCAGTGCTTCTTTGAATTTATCTTGTGCTCACACATCTATCTCCCTCCCCTTTCTTTGACAGGAAACAAAAAAAAAAATCAAAATTCAATGGCAATCTATTTCTGCATCAAGTTGTTCATTTTTCCTTGTCATGCACGTGGCACTAAAGTGTGACAACCTAATTCCATTACATGTGCGTTTCATTTCTAGTTTGCACTCATTCTAGATGCAACAAGTTAAATTAAATACACCATATTCTAATTATTTCCACTGTGCTGCCTCACAGTTTCCTCAAACTTACAATCTCTGTTTGCAGACAAAAGCAGAGTAGAAAGCTACAAGCTATTTTGTGGCGTTGAACACACCACCAGAAAACAAAGGTTCCCAAGTTATTTCATGCTTGGTTATTACCTGAGTGTAAAAACTGGAGGAAAAAACCCAAAGAAGTTCATAAACCATGAGTTCAGTTTTCTTGGTGAAGCACAGTTCTGCTCAGGGGAGAATCTCGGGAATAAGGATCTACCACAGTGCTCAAGAAGATAACCATGGAGTGCAGCCACACTCAAATATTTTTTGTTTAGAGGAAAAACTCAAAAAACAGTTTAATGAAAGCTCAATCAAAACCACATCAACAACGTCTGCCTTTTTTCCTACTCCCAAAAGTGCATAATGGAGTTCTCTTTTTAGAAAAAGAATTCTTTTCTCCACAATCATGATAGCAATCATAGCCATAGAATCCTGGTTGGAAAAGACCTCCAAGATCAAAATTCAGCTGCAAATCCAACCCTGCCAAGCCCACTTCCAACCCATAATCCAAGTGCCACCTGCCCAGTGCCGTAAAATCCATCCCTGAAGTGTGAACAGCTCCTGTGATGGGAGAAGGGCAAGGGTGTTTGCTTGACTGGGGAAACAGCCCTGCAAACAGGCCAAGTTCACACCCAGATCTGTAAGGAGGGAGCACAAAGCTGCCCAATGTCATCCCAGCAGTGTTTGGAGCTGCCAGTCCAAGGACTATTCTGATATCTCAGTAGAACTCTTGGCTTTGAATGATGCTGTTTCCCATAACATGGATACCCCAGAGAAATCTGAAGTTCTACACTCACATGGTGCTAGGAGATGGCACAGAGGCCACAATATCCATGTGGAGCATTCCCATGGGATAGCTCCCAGCACACCCAGATCATCAGACCACAGCAGTTCTCTCCCTGTTGCCAAAAATCAACCATGGAAGTGCCCAGTGGAGGACAACACCCACCGAGGCAGGAGCACTGCTTCTCCAGGTACAGAGGGGGAAACTGAAAATGTTGCAATCAGCCACTCAAATTACTCTTCACACTGGGATTAGTATTCATGTTTTTGTCAAAAGCACCACATGAAATGCAATGTAACAGACTGCAGTCGTATACTCCACCCAAAAGAAAAAAAACCCACCAAAATCACCCTCCAATGGCTGGACACTGAACCAGAATTTGAATGGGGAACAAAGGAGTATTTTTATCTGTTTAAAATATATAAGAAGGAACCATGTGAATGAAGTAAATACAACAATTAGCACATGAACAAAGTGAATTCAACAACCTGGCTGTGCAGGGAGGTTCCCCAGTTACAATAAGAAGTCTGAAAAATGGACATATCATAGCACCAACTCTTATCATACAGCCCTCCCAGATCCTCAGGCACTGCTGTTTACATCTTCCTTCTTACAACCTGGGTCCTAAGCCATTAAATACAGAATTATTTGGGTTGGTTTTAAGTAGAAATGCGTGCTAATGTGTACTTCTGGAAAAACAAAGCTATTCTAGGCACAAACTCTTATCCAAATCTGACTGCCCAACCACCAAATAAATAACAAGCACTGGTAAAAGCAGTGGTTGTATGCTTGCCTCCCACTAATTAAATCATTTCAACCAGAGCAGCATTTCAGTTCTTAAGCATAATCTTTACTTTAGAAAGGACTCACTACTCTTACTAAGATGGCTCCTCAAAATGCTTTACCAGGAGTATTTTTTCTCCTTGTATCTTTCCCAAAGAGCTCCCAGAAATCCTTCCACCAGCTTTAATCAGTCAGCTTTGCCTTTTTACCTCACTTCTCTCAATACCTCAAATGGTTTGCTCGGGTTAGAAAATGAAGCATATGAACTAAATTAAAAAAAAAAAAATAAGGGCGCATTTCAGTGACAAAAAACAGCTGCAGCCTTTGTGGCTCTTCCCTTTGAACTTCCCTCTGTTGCTCTTTTTCCCTTGCCCTTCAGACTGCACTCTTCCAGGGAATTTATTTGAACCAGAACTGGTTTTTTTTCTGTGTTGCAGGGCACTGTTTGACGACAGACAAAGCAGGATGGAGAAGGACAGCAGACCATGGCCCTTCCTCAGGCAAACATCCAGGACAGGCAAGCTTGGTTTGTTTCAAGTTCCAAGGAAAACTGGGAGAAAGCCCAGGATTCCTCTGTTCACCTTTAGGCTAAGAATGCAATCTTGATGCCACTGATGGAAATTCCTGCTAGAGCTTTATTTCCCAGTGGTTATTCCCAGTATGAGCCAGCACAGCTCGGGCAAGGGGTTCATCCACAGGCTGGGAGAGTATGACTGACACCTGGCTTATCCCAGCTCTGCTGTCTCTGCAGCTTCCTAACTGTGGCCCACCACTCATTTGTTTGGGTCTCTAATTGCTCTCCAAAGTCCTTGCAAGAGGTTTCCAGCAGAGACAAAGTTCCTCCAGTGCAGCCCAAACAAACAAACAGAACAACAAAAAAAACCATTAACACCTTTCCCTGCCTTTCCCACACAGGCAGAGAGCAGAGGGGCTCCCTTGCCCATCCCAATTCAGCAGTGTTGGGGTTTGCTGCACCCTGGAACCTCTAAGGTAGCTCCTTAACATTTTGCGGCTGCCTCTGGATCCCTGGAATTGTCCAAGGCCAGGTTGGACTGGGCTTGGAGCAAACTGGGATAGTGGAAGGTGTCCCTGACCACAGCACAGGGTGGGACTGGATGGGCTTTAAAGTCTCTTCCAAGCCAGACCATTTTGGGATTCTGGGATTAACCAAGTATTGAGGGCAATCACACTGACAAGATCAAATTTCTGCCAACAGGGGAATCCACAGGGATACAAGGCAGCTTCAGCCCCACTCCAGCTGCAGATCACCCTTCTCCCTACTGGTTATCCCTTCCCAAGTGAATCCAAGGAGAGCACCCTTGTCCCCCTCACACACAAAGCTGTGAGTTTTGGGCATACAGAGGGGCCACAAGGAGGTCAGATCAGTAGATTTATATGTACAAAACAGACATTCTTTTAAGTGAGTATAGCTCCTCCTCCAGAGGTTTGCCACCAGAATTACTTGTTCTACATTCTTTGGAGCTACAGCTTGATAAA
Source organism: Trochalopteron elliotii (assembly GCA_024734555.1). NCBI lineage: Eukaryota > Metazoa > Chordata > Aves > Passeriformes > Leiothrichidae > Trochalopteron > Trochalopteron elliotii. Next base: position 277,924 of record JANPWX010000382.1, read on the forward strand.
AGTCCAGCCAGATATGCAGTGGCCCAAGAACAGCCTGTCATCATAACCCTAACAGCTCAGGAACACCCCCAGCCACTGCCAGGGGGTCACACCCACTTGCCTGAACTGCCAAAAACAAGCAACTTCCCTCTACTGCTGGGTTAGTGCTAATTGCCAAGTCTCTTGTAATAAATCACCTAAGCATGCAAAGCTGCAGGAGCATCTCCTCTCCCAGAAGCCTGCTCTGCTGTGCTTGCATAAGCTTTTTAGGCACTCAACGTCTCCTCCCCCAAAAGACTTCACATCAACAAATGCCTCACATAGAATCCTCTGGTAGCAGCAAAATTAATATATACCTGCAAGGCACATTTTTTCCCTTCATCAATCAGTTGATTAGTTATTTTTAATTAAAACAGCAAGCTCTGATTGCAGGATTTTAAGCAATAATCCTTGCCACTTTAACTACTGTTTTCTGTGGTTCAGACACTGAATTCATAAACCATTAATAGGACAGAACAAGCAAATTCAGGTTTAATTCTCAAGCAGCATTTTGGCTTGATCCAGATTTCAAGTTTCCACTATTCGGTTATCCCTCTGCATGTTTCAAGTATCAAGAAGTAAATAATAATTGGCTAACAGATCAGTTTTCGTTGGTGCACTCTGAGTTTAAGAGAAAAACAGCTGGTTCACACACAAAAAAACCCAATGCTTCATTTTCCCAGAAGTCTGTTAAGTTTACTCCAAGCTTGGATGAAGAGGATCCAAAAACAACCTTCATGGCTAGAAAGGATCTCTTTGCCAAACCAATGGCTTTAGATCGGACTTACTGTTAAAACTGAACTAAGACCAGATTTTACTTTCCTATTTTCAGATTTTGCTGCTTGGCTGGACAGAAGCCCATATACAGACACAAAGAAAAAAAAAACAAAAAAAAGGAAAACTACTGTTCAGGAGCATTTTGACTAAAGCCTAATTGCTACCAGAAGTTTACTAGAACCATGAAAGGAAAAGTGCAAAGCCACTGGTTTCATTTTCTTCACCTGGTTGCTCACCACAAGGAGAATTTTAACAAATCATGTCCCTCGTTTGAAGCTGTTAACGAAGTTTTTAAATCCCCACGTTCAGGGGTAAATTGCCATGGATTTCAGGCTGCTAAGGCATGGGAAGAAGAAAAGGAGAAGAAAACAAGGGAGATCACTTCTCTAAGAATGTGTCCCACCAAGTAAAAATGTGGTGCCTGGAGTGTCCAGGGGTCAATAGCAATACATAAGGAATTTATGGAAGTTTAGTTTGTAAATTCAGGGAAAAGAACTCAAGCCAAGTTCCAACTCCTGTGTGATATCCATACCCTTCTGTCAGCCCTGGCAAAGCTCTATATCCCTGACTCAGTCTTGTAGCAGCTTCTGAAGGACAAGGCTTCAGTCTACAGCAGATGCCCACCCAGCACTGCCGTGGAGCTGTCCCAAACAGCCACCAACCCCAAGCTACCCCACCTGTCCATACCATGGATACACAGCAGCAACTCAACACTCTGTGCTTCAGGCTTCCATTTCTGTACAGAAAATCAGAGCCCAGCTCTGAGAAGTCCGTTCACACAGCTGATACGAGGGATGCTTCACTAGGGGAGGAATGAGTGATAACCACGGTCTCACAAAGCTGCTGAACCTTTTCACCTACAAAATGCACACCAAACCAGCACTCACTTTTGAAGGTGTTTAACAGGTTGCTCTGCCAACCACTCCCATTTTGCCAGAGGAATTAGGTACTCTTACACTTTTCCAGATTTGTGCACGTTGTCATTGGGAAGTTACACAAAAAAGCAGGATGTGAAAGGCATGTGAAACTTTGAATAAAAATACAAGCAAGCCTGATTTAAGTGTCCCTTTACCTGCCCATGGTAATTCCCTTAAAAATTAAGCATGTGTCACCTACAGCCACTGTGCCTTCCAGAGGGGAACATGAGGGGGCCTGCGACATCCACAGCAGCTGAAGCAAGAGGGGAGAGCCACTATTCTCTGATTTGGGAGTGACCTGCCTCAAGTTTAGCAAAGCTTTGGCACACCAGGAAGTTGAAAGCAGGGTGGGCTTGCATGCCGCTGCTGCAGGTGCCGGGTGATGTGTGTGACAAGGCTGTCACTCCCGCGGCCCCTCCAGGGCGCTCGGAAAAGCACCCTCACCCCTGTTCCGTGATCCGTGCAAACTGTGCTGGAAGGCAGGAGGAGATCGCGTCTCTCAGCGAGAAGAGAATTTGGAAAAGTTACCCGGCAGGAACAGTTTGCATTCATCCCCAGCTTGTTACGTGGGATCTCGAGAACATTTGCTTTGCCACTCCAGCTACAGAGTCTGATTTTATTTTTAAACGTCTCTTTTTTTTCCCCCAGCTTCCACTCATCAGAGAGCAAAACTGTTCTCAGTCGAAGTGAGAAACGTATTTGCTTAACACGCAGACAGCCCAAAGAGCAGTCTGAGAAATTTATATGTCACGAACCTCCTCCCGTCGGGGGGTGGGTGGGAACAGACACGGAAATGTTTCCATCTTAACTTTTGATGATGGGAGTGGGAGCTACCCGCCTTGCAAACACAGGGGCTTCCCCCCACACCTCGGCGGGGCCCAAATGAGTCAATTGACTTGCATCCAAAAAACCCTTCGACTACCACACCCCTCCCTCCGAATTAACATCCAATCATAATTAATGGCCACTGCCGAAAAGCGCAGAGAGGGGCTGGAAAGCCAGCGCCTGCCTCTCCCGGCGTGTGCCCCCAGATGACACCATCTACACACCTCTGTCCTGCTCTTCCCGAGGTAATATCCGTGCTCAGGCTCCAGCCCCCACGGCTGACCTCACCGCGCATCCCTCGAGTTCTCACAACATTTCAAACACAGGGCTAGCATCGGGCACAGGGATAGATAAAATCACCGGGGTGTGTGAAAGGTAGGCAGCCAGAGTCTCATCACCTACCAGGAGCCGAGCACCGGGGTTACCCTGCTGATTCCTGTCATGATCCCACTCCCAAAGCCTTCCCGGGGCTTTCCGAGCCCGACAAGGTGTCTCTCAGCAGCTTTGCGGTTGCAAGGCGAGGAGCTCCCCGTCTCCCCTCCGCAGGACTCCCCCGGTGCCTGAAGGGCTGAGGCACCCGGGAAAAGGCAGCAGGGAAGGCGCCCAGCACCACTCATCTCCCCCCAAAGGAGCTCGGAAATGAGATGGAGCAGCAGCCTCTCCCGCGCCAAGTATCACAGGAGCGGAATACTAACGGGTTCCTTTATTTTACCCATTACCATATGCAGATATTAAAGACCGAGCGCTGCATTTCTGCCACTACCGGCCCTCGCAAATTAACCCCGCATCTCAAAGCGACACCACAGTAGTTGAGATCACCGTCTCTCCTCTGCTGGGCGACACGGACCGATGGGGAAGGGGAGGAAGAGATGTGTGCTTGCCCTCGCTGGAGGAGGCTCTCCCGGCTCCGGCCGCGCAGCCCTGCCCTCTCCCCAGCAGGGTGGGAGCCTCCGGGCTGAGGCAGCCCGAGCAGCCGCGGCAGGGCAGGTCCAGCATCATCCTCCCCCCCACCTGCGCATCCCTCCGTCTCCCCCGACTTACCCCCTTTTCCGCCGGGAAACTTTCGGCCGCGACGGGCAGCGGGACGGGCCGGGGGCCGCCGCCCTCTGAGAGGCAGCGAGGCCCGCGGGGTCCGTGCGGGCGCGGGGAATG
>JANPWX010000382.1:282001-336941 GCA_024734555.1 Trochalopteron elliotii
GCCCGTCTTGTCCGCCGGCCACAGGCACAGGCAGGGTGGGCAGCGCACGGCAGAGTGGGCCGGGGGCTCGGGGTGTGCTCCTTCCCTCCAGCCGCGGCTGCGCTGCGCTCCCACCCCGCGCCCCCCGCCCTGCCCGAGCGGGAGATGCTCCGCGGCGCCGGGGAAGGAACCGCCGGCAAAGACGCTCCCGGCACTTACTGAGCCCAACTCCGGACCGGAGCGCGCACACTGCCGAGGCTGCGCTCGCTGCTGATGCCTGATCCCGAAATGCCACCTGTAGGCCTGTTTCCTCGGAGGCTGAGTGTGTCTCAGGGCTGCCGCCCGTCTGAATCCGGCGTGAGAAGTTTCGGGTGGCGAATCAACACCGCGGGGACCTGTTGGCCCGATGTGCGCGGCGGGTCCCGCTGCTCTCTCAGAACATCCCGCACAAACCCGGGCCAGTCGCACTCACTGCCGGACCACGAGAGACCCTGAGTGGGCAAACCTCCGGGGGTTACCCTAAAGCAGCACAAACCTTCATTTCCTAATAAACAAACTCCTCGTAGATCCAGCCATTTATGGCCGATGCAAGGGGAGGACCCCTCGAAAGTGAGCGGCAGCTAAAGCGCTGCTGGTTTCAAAAGCAAATGTTCACCTCTTCAACCTACCAGCTCGGGGCAGGACTGCTCGCTCTCTCCTGGAAAAGCATTTTTCCTTAGCCAAATGAATACAAAACGAGAATCTGCCCGTTTAATTACACCAAATACCCCTCCGTTCTTGCCTTTAAACCCTTTAACTGGGTTTACCTGTGCTCCTCCCTCACAGTTCTTCGAGCAACTCCATCAGCAAAACCGCCAGCACCTGTCTGTAAAACCTTTTAAAAAGGAAAATAATCGCTCCTGACCTTTGACGTGAAGATGGCCATGTAAATATCGAATATCTCAATATCCTCTCAGATCCAAACGTCAACGCAGACTTGGGAGCCACGAATTTTCTGCACGGGAGCCGAGTAAAATCTGTTCTTCCCCAAATATTTTCAGAGGACCCCGCTAATCCCTTTGGAATCCTAACAGCCAATCCCAGCCTTCAGAAGCACTCGCACTGGATTTCCAGAGTCCCGAGGAGCTCTAACACTCAGGATATCAGACGAGGAGCACGGAGTTTGACCCGAGGGGAGCGGGATGCTGCCAAGCAGCCCAGATTCGAGTGCATCGCCCTCGGACGGCGCCACAGAGCAGCACCCACGGCTCAGAGACCCTCACCGAGGTCCAAGCTGCGGCCAGGAGCCACTGGGGCGAGTGGCTTGGGGCGAGTGTCTTGGCTCCCTCCCGCACCCGCTCAGTGCGGGGCTGCGGCTCCCGCAGCTCTGGCGGCCTCACTGTTCCCGTGAGGGTCTCCCATCCCATCCCCCGGTGCCCCCCGTCCTCACCTCTGCTTCGGGCCCCGGCTGTCTCCGCCTTGCCCCGCTCGGGAGCGGCGCGGAGCCGCGCTCGCCAAACGCGGGCGGAGTGTGCCCCCGCCGCGGCTCGGAGGGACGGCGAACTGCAGCCGCAGGCACCGGCCGCTTGCCTTCCTTTCTGCCTTTCTTCTCTCCCTCCTGCCCTCCCCGGCCCGTCCGACATCGCCCCCTCTTCCTCACCTCTGCGCTCCCCGCACCTGCGGAGGTTTGACTCGCTAGGGAGGAAAAAAAGAAACGCGCAAACTTCACTGAAACAGAAAGGAACTGCGGCGCGCCGGACTCTGTGAGGACTCCGAGAGCGGGATCAGCTCGGGGATGCTGGCGTGGGGTGATTTCCCTGAAGTAAAAATGAATATTAATTACAGCGGCTGAAGGGGAAAAATCGTGTGTCCTGGTGCTGGCGTAGAGTCAGCTCATTAGCAGAAGTGGTGTTCAGGCTTGCAGCAGTCGTCCTTGCACATTTGTCTTTACAAACAAGAGATACTTGTAAAGATCCTCGTGCACTTCAATAGAGGCCCACAAGTTTCCTTGCTAATTTGCTTTAAATACAAGCATTTCCTGAATACGTGAACTTTGCAGCTTAATGGCAGACTTTTGGTGAACTATCTCAATAAAAATCTCAAACAGGCAGGATCAGGAGCCTGTGGAATCAGGGACTTAGCCATTATTCATTTTTTATGTCAATATTTATGAACAACACTGCACATACACTGAAACTTCCCCTACTTCTGCCCCCAAAGTTTATAAGATTAAGCCCAGATCAATGCAGTAGGCCAGGCCAGACTCCTCCACTCAGAACAGGATGCAAAGAACAATTATTTAACAATAAAACCCCAAGGAAGACTGAGGTTGTCTGGAGATCCCAAATCCTAACCCCGCTGCTGCTGCTGTTCCCACCACAGCTGCTCACATGAAGACCCAAGTAGGGCTCAGAAAATGAGTTCTGCCCAGTTGGTTGCCCTGCCACCAAAAGAAAAGTTCCCCAAGTTCCTCTTAGCCTCACAGCAACTTCACTTGACCCAGTTCAACTCGCTAAATCAGCAGGAAACTCACCTGGCAGCAACAGACAGCATTTCCTTCATCTTTAACAAGCCAAGGGGGATCACTGAGGAGTCAGAGAAGCAGCAAAGCCATTGCTGAGCAGGCCTGGGATGAGCAGACCTTGCAGGTGGTGCAGCACCATCCCCCTCAGCTGCCAGTTGTTCTTACACTTGCTCAGCCACCTGGTGACCCCTTCTTCTCAATTCCACCTGTGTAAATCCAGATTAAATCCCCCAGCTGAACCTGAGGCTGAAGTTTCTTCCCTCACTCTCTCTGAAGGCAAAAGCAAAAGTCATTTTGATTCAGATGGAGCCTTCTTGTGTTTCTCTCCCATACAAAAGTGATGAGAGCAGGGATTTTAACTCCTGTGCTAGCCAGGTGCCTTACAGGTACACTGTAAATATTTGAATGGCAATGTGCACTCTGCAAATCAGCTCATGCCTCAGCATCATTTGTAAGCACACAGGTGAACGAAAACCTCTCTTCTTTTACTTTCCTCATGTTTCTTAAATATCCAAATTCTTCAGATTAACTCCTAGAGGAAGGAAAGGAAGCAGAAGGAGGTTAAGCATGAGGGCAATGCTACTCAGCATCCGAGGTGTTGCCCTGGTGGTATTTCTCCCCACCACCATTAGATGAGTCACAGAGATTCTAGCAGAGAATTTTGTTTGCTTATACAGGAGACTTGGCACACCTGACAGCTCAGAAGCTTCTGTGCTAATGCAGAATTCAGTTGCTTTTGTTACAATGCACAATCATATTTGGAAAGTGATGCTTTTAATTAGAGAAAAAAATTCTACTTCAAAATTTAGTGAATGATTTTAATAAGAGTGTAGGAATTACAAACAAAAGTGTCAAGACTCCATTGATCAAATATTTACATATAATTTAAATGACTGTGCCATTTACTTAATCTTAAAATTCAGACTGAAAGAGCAGAATTGCCACTGTTTGTTTAGGTATGGCTACATTCACTAAGCTCATGCCTTAAGCCTCTACTTAATCTGTCTTACTACTCAGAAGAATTGCAAACAGGGCCATAATTTCTATTGCATCCCTACCTTCTCTTCTCTTTTAAAGAACAGTTAATCACAGGGAGAACGTGCAGAGGCATTTGCAAGGTTCTGATTTTTCTTTTTCAATGGCCAGCTGTACTGAGAATTTGTTCAAGGATCAATGCGCATTTTATATGAATACAATTAAAGTTGTGAATATCATTCCCCAAATTAAGTTCTCCTAATCCATCATCTCCTGTGAGTATTGAAATGGATGGAAATTTTATTGATTTACGTGGAAGCAGGTGGAGCTCCTTCATGTGCTGGTCCATCTCAAGCCATCTGTACCTCATATGAGTGTGATGTGTACACTGTGTGCACTATAGATCTGTACCTCAATTGCACCCACAATCTGCTGCACATGGAAAAAGTTATCAATTCCACGTGTTAGTGTGGGAAGTTATAGCCAGGAGCACCTCACATACTTTAATTAATTTACATTTATTGCAAGTTGTGTTCACAACAGACACAAACAATCCAAACCAGCCATGCTGCAAATTATTTGCAGATGAAAGGTTGGCACCCAGAACCTGATGTTGTCCCCATGTCCAGATATCCATCCTACTCCTCGTTAATTTGGGAAATGCTGAGTGACCACACTGCCCATCGATTTCATTTGCAGCTCTGAGTGCTCAGCACTTCTCCACATTAAGCCTGAGGGTGCAGGAGATGGGAGAGTGAATGGCCACAAAAACTGTTTTGGCTGTAGGGGCTTGCTCAGCAACACACACAAACAGAGATAAAGGAGAATTCTTCCCCTCCACCTGCCCCCAGCACAGATCAGCCTTTCTGTTTCAGCAGTCCTCTGTGCTATTCTCTTCTCCAGGCACCTTGGGAATTGCATACATGAGCTGGGAATCTTCCTGGCACACCCTCAGGTGCACTTACCCCAGGTACATGAGAAAGCTGGCAGAGAGTTCAGTGCTGCATTTAAAGGTGAGACCCCAATCTCAGAACCAGTGAGGCTGGAAAGGCCCTCCAAGATCACCCACCCAACTCCACTTCTACATTTTTTTTTTAATACTCCAGGTGTGCTGACTCCACCACTTTCCCTGGCAGCCTTGTCAGTGCCTGACCATTCTTTTGGTGAAGGAATTTTCCCTGATATCCAAGCTGAGCCTCCCCTGGCACAGCCTGAGGCCCTTTCCCCTTGTCCTGTCCCTGTTCCCTGGCAGCAGAGCCTGACCCCCCCTGGCTGTCCCCTCCTGTCAGGGAGTTGTGCAGAGCCACAAGGTTCCCCCCTGAGCCTCCTTTTCTCCAGGCTCAGCCCCTTTCCCAGCTCCCTCAGCCTCTCCTGGGGCTCCAGCCCCTTCCCCAGCTCCCTGCCCTGCCCTGGACACGCTCCAGCCCCTCCAGGGCTCTCTGGCTGAACTGACACAGGATTTGAGGTCTCTCCCCAGTGCCCAGAGATGCTGAATTAAAAGGTGACACCATGGCTGGCTTTTCATAACTTTTGAGTTCCTGACACTGCAACTGAAGCAACTCATAATACAAGAAAACCACTGTAAAGATGAGAGGGCTGCTGTATTCCAGTCTTTTCTTCATGTGTGAATAAGCATAAAGAGAAATCCCAACAGTTCCCAGTCACCTTCCACCAGTTGTGTTCACACAAGAAACCGCATCTCCTGCCAAAGAGAGGAGATCTTTATCTTGACTGGGAAGTGGCATATCAAGGTTATTTTTTTGTTCACTTACTAGAATCAGTGAGACAACATTGCATCACAAGTCCAGTGTAGCCTAAATCCTTTCTCAGTGTTCCCTGAGGAGCCCTTGTCCCTGCCAGTGCCACCTGCCATGGCCCACAGCGTGCCAGGCTACAACGTTTATGTTTTGACAAACTACCAGCATTTTGCTAAGAAATCAAATGCTAAAAAGGGAAATGAGCGAGTTTACATCTCAGCCAAAACTGAACAGAATTTCATAGAGCAAGAAGTGCTTTTCTCTGGTTCTGGAGGTGTTTTTCCCTGCTAAGTTCCAAAGCGTGTAGGTGCTTCAGCCTCTAAAAAACATGGTATGAGTTTCTTACCAGGGTAAACCCTAATATTCTGAAATAAACACACTCTGCTCAGAAAAAAATCACAGCTTGAACCAGAAAATGAGACTGGATAACAGCAAACATAAAGCCTTTTATACCAGGAAGAACATATTTATAATTCTTAACAAACACAGCACACAGTTCAACACTCCCAAACTGAGATACGGCACAGATGAAGGGTTTGGAAAGCTCATCTGACATGGGATGTACTTCACTTGGAGATTCTGATCCCTCTCCCAGTAAAAGGGCTAATTTACACCACTGACCATTATGTCTCGGTAGAGTCTGGAAACTGTTGCAGTAGCCCTCTTGTTAGAGGGTAGAAATGAACCCAGACACAGACTGCTTGTTAAACACAGCATGAAAAGGGTCCTGGTTTATTCCGCTTTACAGCTCAGCCATCCTGACTCCAACCATTCACTGACTCTGGCTGCAGCAAGCTCCTACTGTAGGTTTCTCTTGCAGCCTCTGACTGCTGGGTATTTCCTGCTGAACTCTGACTGCAGGTATTGGTGTGCAGACTCTGACTAGAGTCAGCTAGACTGTGACTGCAGCTTTTACCCAGCCAGACTGTGACTGCAGGGATCAGTGTGCAGACTGTGACTGCAGCTTTTACCCAGCCAGACTGTGACTGCAGGGATCAGTGTGCAGACTGTGACTGCAGCTTTTACCCAACCAGACTGTGACTGCAGGTTCCAACAGGCTCTGACTGCAGACCCAGACTGACCTCACAGCAGGGATTGTCTCCCCCCAGGATCCTGCTTTATGATTCTCCCCTTCATACTCCTCAAGGTTCCTCTTCCATGCTGATCCTCCCCTCACCAGCTCACCCCCTCTTTTATCCCACTCATGCTTATTGGATGTAGATGTGACTTATCAGGGGTGAGTCTGTATTGGGTAATTAACACAGCTGTTACTTATCAGGGGTGAGGTCACCTGTATTCCCGTCTCCTACAGGAAACAGCTGTTAGAATCAGGTGGACTTTTTGGAGAGCTGACACTAATAAGGGTTCTGTTGGTATGCACAGAAAATCCTGAAAAGCTGAACATCTCTGACTGGTACTACAGCTAATAACAGCTAAGGATAATTAGCAGCTCCCTGAACACACTCAGCAGCTTTTGTTACAACTTAGTTGTGAACACATCCATCAAGAGTGATTACACCTCACCAGTAACTAAATTACAAAGCTAAAACACAAATTAAGGGTGAGCACAATAACAACAATTCAAAAGTCTCTGTAGTCTCCAAAGTCAATAAAAGTTTTGTCCTTGCATCATTTCATTCAGTTAGGAACTCTTCTGTGTCTGTGGTTTATAAACACTTTTGAACACCTTTTTAAATTACCTGCTCGCAAATAAAACAAAGAACTTGGTAAAATATTAACCCTTGTTTATTTAATATTTTGAAATTTGCATTGTCTTAGAACAATATCTAGAAACTCTCATGTTCCACTGCTGAGGTAACAATTTCCCTGCACATGTCAGGGGGTTGAAATTAGATGATTTTTTAGGTCCCTTTTAACCAAAACCATTCTGTATTTCTGTGATTTCATATTTCTTTTGATTCCTCTCTTAGCAAACCCAAAGGGAGGTAGGTTGAGGTTGGGGAAGGAATCCACATTCATGTCTCTCCCACCTTTAACTTGAAATGCAGTACAAGTTCTCTGAGTTGTGACACGTGAACAATAATTAATGCAAATTTAAAATGTGTATTTTCCCTCACCCAATGAGAATTTACTTCAGTGTAACCAAAATATCATTGCTTCTCATAATCAGAGGAGTCCTGTACAAACTGGAAAGAGAGAATTTAGCTCATTATAATCATAGAATCATAGAAAGGTTTATGTTGGAAGGGTCCCAACACCCCTGCCATGGGCAGGGGCACTTTCCACTATCCCAGGCTGCTCCAAGCCCCGAAGTTCAGCCTGGCCTTGGGGACGTCCAGGGGCAGCTACAGCTTCTCTGGGCAGCCTGTTCTCAATTTCTTGCTATTTTGATGCGTCAATATGAAGCTACAAAGGAAAATCACATTGGTTTGCAATCTTTGTATTTCTGTGTCGAAGTAGGACAAAAAAGGGTCGACCCACTCTTGCCCAGTTCCACGTGAAGCCATCTGTGTTCAGTCCCAAGTTAAGGAATTGTTCTTAAAATTCTACTACAATGTCAGGATGGCAGCAATCTGCATTCCCTTATTCCCTAGGCATGGGGCATGGGGTGCAGTGCCGCTGCTGGGGAAACCTGAAACAATATCAGATCCTCTATGTGCCAAACAGGATTGAAGCTGAGGAATCTCTGAGTTGGGAGAAGAAATCCCAGAGCCCCTGGGTGGGTTTTGTGGAGTGCACATCTGGCACTATTCAGCACAGAGCCCTCACCCCCAACACCTCAGAGGGCACAACTGGGAATAAAGTCAAGCTTTGACTCCACTGGAATTTCTGGTCTAATTGAGGGGTGAAAGTCAGGGAAGTGACTTTTCCAGATGTGAAACACAGAGCTATAAAAGGTCTAACAGATACAGGACAAGTCTTTGAGGTGGATGAATGGGCACCCCATTAAAGTTGAAATGGTTTCCAAAAATATCCCACTAAAGACTTCATCAAGGCCACTTTGCCAGTAGCTGTAAATGTCACACAACAACTTCTAGGTATCTGTTGAGGACAGGAAGGGGACACTGCCTTAGCCACTGGCAGAAGCAACAGAGGAACCAGACAGAATACAATTATTGCAAATGGATTCCTGCCAACCCCGTACAGTTAATAACCTTTACTCTGAGCAAAGTGTAACATTTAATGGTCCAAATGGTGAGTGTTCCTCCTCTGGGGACTTTCTTCCCATAGCCTGACGGAGAAGAGCAGCCATTGGCACTTATCACATCCCTCCCAAATATGTCAGCTACTCCAGTCCACTCCAGGCATTCTTTAACTGCACTCCCTGAGTGTCTTCCATGATTACAACTCAGTTATTGAGTGCTGACCACCCTTGACACAGACACTGGAAACACAACCCATGGCATTTTCCCATTAGAGACTATTGGTCAGTTTGGTGCTAATCTGTGTTTGCATCAGTATTGAACAAGCAATAGTCCTCACTGAAGTTACACTTGATTTATGTGGGCGCCACAGAGATAAGAACCCAAGCCAAAAATCTAAAAAGGCCATTTATTTTTCTTAATCGGGAGAAACACAGATGGGATTTTAGGTGGATACAACAATTTAAACAATGAATTAATTTTTGAAACTAGTTTTTACTGCCTGAAGAATCTTTTATCACCACCACTGACAACTGACTATGTCCCTGAAGGACCTTTATTCAATAATCTTCTTAAACTAACTCTTTGTCATTGTCCCTGAGGCCTACAGGGTTGGCAGGTGTATTTGTGTCACTTGGGTATTTGCAGCAGAAGATGGATTTTCAATGCTATGAGATTGACCTTTGAAGACTTATATGAGGTATTGATGGGTTACAAAGCTGGATTGACCAAAAGAATTGAGCAAATCCTGACTAACTCAAGCATTAGTGCCTTGCCAATGCAGTGAGGTGTTTGGACAAACTCAATTTTTATTATCAGCTCATCCCATCTCAGGTAAGTTTGGAGTGGCAGATATTGTTAGGGAACAGCTGTTCCCATACATTTCTTTTACAGACAAATTAGCTGGAAAATCTGCCTCTGTTCAGCACAGAGGGAAAAATATTTACATGGACCATGGGGCCTTCTCTGCCTTGCAAGGCTTAGGAGCCTAAAAATGCAGTGCAAGTTTTCCTCTCTTTATCTACCTATATACATCATCTACATCTAGACATGTAAGTGTTGGTGGGGATGGGGGGGCTCTTTTTCATGCCTTTGCAATGAAATCAGACTGAATACCTCAAATTTTAGCCATAGTAAGATATTACACGTCTGATTAAACTCATCAAGGTGGTGTAATTATTGTCATAATATCTGGTTACTCCTCATTAAAGAAAGAGCAGGCAATGATACAGCAGTGAAACTTTTCACAGATATAATGAAGGAAGATTGGCAGGCTGGAAATATTTAGCTAAAAGAAGAGGCAAGTACAGGGAAAACAATGATATAAAAGCTAATGAATGGCATGAAAACAGAATGAGTCATTACAAAATAGTAGCAGGGGATGGCTGGAAGCAATTCATGTGAAAGTGGTATAAGAGAACCATGTTTTATACAACAAAATTAGCCCAAAGATCTCTCTCACAGCTGAAAGACATTCCTGAAAAGAAGTTGCTTCTTTTGCTCAGGTTACATTTCCACAGGAATGGAGTCACATAAGCTCATAACAGAACTGCAAACATGAGGACACACTTCTGCAGGCTCCAGCATGAAACAACTCACGTACCACCATGCAGCAAGGTGAGAATCAGATGGAAAATGGACAAACTACCCTAAGCAGGGCTTCCTGCATTACTCTTGAAGGCATCTGAGCCAGCAAACTGCATGAAACAGGGTGCTGGGCAAGTGTCAGCTTGATGTAATCATAATCCCCAAACGTTTGACAATTTGAGCCCAAAATGAGAAGTACCTGAACTGTGATATAAAAGCAGGCATTTTCACTGGGAAACTCCCCTCTGCCCCCCACATTATTATACTTCACAAGTAAAGAATGCAACTCTACATATTTTTGAAATTAAACAGAACATTTACACTGTGCCAGTGAAATATCCCCCACTGCAATGTTAAATGATGAGTGCAGCACCAGCCCAAAATTAAGCAGGATGTGTGATGAGTTGGGTAATTGGGAAGAATCACTCAAAATCAGACAAACAAAGTGAAAAGTCAATTTAAAAAACCCAAAACACAATAGGGATTCAAAATTTAGAGAAGCACGTTATCATCAAAAGGGCTCTACTGCACTGGTAAGCTCTTTGTTAATTGACTGTTTTGTTAAGGTTCATTAAAGGCTGGTGTTGTGGCCAATAAATCTGGTTGTACAGCTAAAATTCTGTTTTGTTTCAAGAGTCAGAAAGTCCAGCACAGAACAGATTCTTTTCAGCCTATGATGCCTGGAATTGTGCTTATTGCTTCCAGTCATCAGCTATTTTTGGGTTTATTATTTCAGTTATTTTAATCACTAAGAACTGTAGTCATACTCTGCACACTGGAAATATCTGTACAACATCCCTGTAACCTGCTGGGGCCGCAGAGATCACAGCTACAGCTTCTCTGTTTGGAGCATTTAACTCACGTTGCAGTAATTTAACATTGCTTTATTTCTTGTTCTCGTCCCAGCTTGGCAGCTCTGTCTCTAGAACATCAAATACTTTGTAGGACTCACTATGTTTCACTTTGTGTAGTAATGTGAAGTTCTTTTCTATTCAGAAATGGGATGTTTTATTAGGAGGAGCAAACCCCATCAAATTTTAGCATCATACTCATAAATTTCAGTGGAATTAGGCACATAAATATTGTAAGGAAGCTTATGATATGTAATTTTCCCATAGCTATGGGTAAGCATTAAATAATTATTAATAATCCCCCACAGAAAATGAAGGCAGTATTATGTTTTACAAAGTATAGTGTATATATATTTATCAAAATCTAATTTATTGAGTGTGGTAAATCAATAGAAGCATTTATTGTCCACTAAAAGCATATATAGAAAAATCTTAATAAAAAAATAACATATAAGAAGGAGTAAAATAATCAGCAGTGTTCCAAAGTCCACGGAGACAGAAAAGAAACAGACTTGGGCAGGATGTATGTTCCAATTGTCAGGTCCTTTTCATCCCAATTGAAAACTGTCCATCCCAGTTTGGCCCAGTGAACACGAAAATCTCGCTCTCATCCTCAGAGAAGTTGATGTTGATCAATTATCAATGGATCCAACGGTTTCTGGCACACCTGAGCTGCTGCCTGGCATAGGTACATTTGAATATGAGCCTTTTGGAATATCTTATTAAATAAATACTGGACAGGAGTCAGTACTTCCCAGGACACCTTCCACTGCTCTGATTAATTCTCCCCATTTGACCAAATAAAGCTTCTAATACCCATTTACGTTCTTCTCAGAATGTAATTTAGTGTGTTAACTTTTCAGACTGAAAGCTAACACACCTCAAGGGTATTTTTTTTTTTTTGCTGAGGCCTCTCTGTGTAGGACAAAATAAAATTTTCCTCGTCTAATGAAGAATGGCAACTGAGTGATGAGATGCAAATACATCAAGTGCAGCTTCCTGGACTGAGTGAGTATTTGGAGCCAAACACCTTTATCAATTACCTCTGAAGCCCAGTGGGTAAAGCAGGGTTGAAAATTAGCAAAAGAATTTACCTGCAGAACCCAATCTGTAAGAAATTCAGCTACTTAACAATAATTTCACTTTTTGAATCGCCTGAACAGAAATCACTTCTGCTAGAGCTGTTTTTTTTATTCCTTGCCACTGTTCTCTAAATTGTGCCCACTTTTCTGACTGGTAGGGGAGCAAGCTATGCCCTTGTTCTGCAGGAGGAGAGGTTAATTTAGCCCTCATAATGCCAAACACTCCTTGGCCTTCTCCAGACTGCCATCAGGCCATGAGAAGCTGGAATTAACCCGCACACCTCCCGAGCTCCACAGCAGCCCATCCAAAAATGACATTGGAGGCCTTGGCTCAGCTGCTGGGGGTCAGCACAGCTCAGGGCATGGTCAGGGCTGATCCAGAGACACAAGGAGCCCCTGAGGATGGAATTTTCCTGCTCATGCTGAGCATTTTAGTGATCAAATTCTTCCATGTGTGTCTTCACGCTCTGGGTTCTTTATGATCTGTCAGCAGCAGATTATACTCAGCACAGGAGGGAGGAAGGAGAAGTCCCCGATTTCAGGGCTGTGCAGACAGAAACAGAAAATCCTGTTAAAAAATAAAAATAAAAATGACCCCTGAATTCTGACACCCTCATAGTTGCCCTAAGAGGCAAAATATCCTGATTTTGGAGAATGCTGTCATCATCACAGCATCAGCACATACCAGCTCTGACTTCAACCTTACACTGCTTTGGCTTATTCCAGACAGGATTCCAACAGCTCTTCTGTTTTCATTAATCCGGTGCATCCTGTGTTCTCTTTTTTCTTCCAGTTTTGAAGTCTTCCAGCAATTTTGGGGTTTGGCAGTACACCTTTAGTGTGGAAGCTTTCCTTAAGGGGAAAATTTGGGGAAATTTTCCTTTTTCCCTAAATAAATGAAGCTATAACATGTTCTGAACAAAGTCTGTATTTTCTAATTAGCCAGTACAATAATCAACCCAATATTGAGCAATGGCATTAAAGAAGTTAATGCAGAACATCTTTTTGGACATTCAGACACGCTGCCGGCTATACTTACCTAGGCAGGGAAAGGTAGTGTGGGGAACTCTATGGCCTAGAAATACTAAACACCAATAGCTTAATTTAAAAGAGAATTGGGGTCCATGCTGAGCTGTGCAGTCACATCTCTGCTCTGCAGCTGGATACCTGGAGAGACAGCTATAGACTGAAAACAGCACAGTTTTCTTAAACAACACAAGCACCATCCCCAGTCCTGTAACTTCCATCTCTTCCTGGTAAAGCAGTGAAATAGCAAATGCCTGCTTAAAAAATCAAGTTCAAGTCTCTACATCGTTCAGGCAGTAATTCAATGGGTTACATCAAGGTGTGCAAGTTTTAGATCAATGCTTGCAGATCTCATTTCACACTGGCTAATGAACAGTCATAGAATCACAGAGTGGTTTGGGTTTGAAAGGACCTTAAAGCTCATCCTGTTCCACTCCCTGCCACAGGCAGGGACACCTCCCACTATCCCAGGCTGCTCCAAGCCCCAAAGTCCAGCCTGGCCTTGGACACTTCCAGGGATCCAGGGGCAGCCACAGCTGCTCTGGGCACCCTGTGCCAGGGCCTGCCCACCCTCCCCCACAGGGAACAAATTATTCCTAATGTGCAGTCTAAACCTACTCTCAGTTTGAATCCACTCCCCGCTGTGCTGTCACTCCATGCCCTGTCCAAGGCCCCTCTCCATGTGTCTTGTACACTCTCTCCACAGAATTCCTGGGGCTGGAAAATCCCTCCCAGCCCATGGAGTCCCAGCTGTGCCCAATGCCCACCTTGTCCCCAGCCCAGAGCACTGAGTGCCACCTCCAGCCCTTCCCTGGACACCTCCAGCCATGGGCACTGCAAACCTCCCTGGGCAGCCCCTGCCAAGGCCTCAGCACCCTTTCCATGCACAAATTCCTGCTGCTGTCCAAGCTGAGGCACAGCTTGGGGCTCTTTCCTCTTGTCCTGTCCTGCTTTCCTTGAGAGAGGAATAATACCTTTCCTGATCCCTTCAGGGACTAGAAGGCCACAATGAGGTCACCCCAAAGCTTCTCTTCTCCAGCTTGAACAATCCAAATTTTCCCAGCATTTCCTCACAGCAGAGGTGCTCCATCCCTCTGATCATCTGAACTTCCTCCAACAGGTCCATCCATGTCCTTCCTGTGCTGGGACTTCAGTGCTAAAGGAGCAATATCAGTTTAAATGGAAACCTGCCACTGCTGGTTTATTTTGAGCACATCACACTCATAGGGAAGACCTATTAGCAGCAGAAAATGGGCTGAAGAAGTGAATTTTGCAAGAGAAAAAGAGAGAATAACCAAAAAAAAGGACTTAGCCTGTGAACATGAAACCCAGGAATTATTAAGAGCCATCTTTTATTCACATAGGATGCTAGGGTTTTTAAGACTGAAGGTCCAAGGCAGTAACTTAGCACATTTTAAAGCTGTCTACACCAATGGGTATTGCAGTAAATTGCTGCCATCTCAAAATACAACGTATGCACCTACCTATATGATTACTCATAAAACGTTGTATTCTAACCTAAACCAAATATATCAAATATTATTAGGCCATAAATCTAGGTATATTTATGTTTATAAATTACTTAGCTCATTTATTCAGGAAAAAAAAATATTCAGGACATGCAGTATAGTGTGATATCATTCAAAAGCAGCAAGGCTGTAGCACCGTGTGTTTCTGGCAAAATACAATAAAAATGTATAGACAGGGAAATAAAATGCTCCTATTTACTATTAATGTTCTTCCCTCTACATTGACTATCAATCATCAAGGTATTAACATCACTCAAGAAATGTCGTGCTGTGAGAAAATTATGATAATTCATTCTGTAATCCATATTTCTATGAATATATGAAAAAAAAAATGGCACCAATTTAGGTGGGTTCCCTCCCCCCCCCGCCTAGAAAATTTTATGGGATATTTTCAGGAGGGAAATCTATACTGCCTTGAAAATGTGTAACTAAATTCACACTGAATGAATAATTTTCCATTGATGTGGAAACCCCCCCGACACATTCCCAACTTTTCCAAACGCACTTTACAAATGGATTTGCTAAGTACTTGTCTCACAGGAATCGTTTCCAGCTCCTCAGGGGAGAGAGACAGCGAAGGTTTACTGCACACCACAGCAACATGCAGGAGTTAGGGAGGAGTGAGAGAAAGAAGGATCCTTTGGGATTGCCAAAGGAGTTTGAAATGTACAGTGTGACTATCAAAAGTCAAATCAGGCCCAAATCAGGGAGTTAATATTCTTCAATACTTAGCTTGGGTAACAGCAACACAGAAAAACTGAATATATCCTTGTCTCATCTTTTATAGGATTATGCAAAAGTGAGAAACAGGGAGCATGTGAAGCAATGTCTGGAAAACAAGACAGAAATGGCCTTCAAGATGCCACCCCGAGTTTTATTGGAATTCTAAATAGTCCTTTATTCTTCCCTCAGGGATGAAGTGCTTGATGGAACCCCTCTACTTCCTTTGGGAAGGGTTTCTAGAGCAGTAAGTCTTCACAGTTGGGTACAGGGAGACTTTGCTTTCACTGAAAAACATTTGGTGAGATACTCTGGACTAAAGTAGAGCTTTGGGTTTGGCTATAGAGCTCTCTTACTCTTTCCATCCTGTTTTCCAGAAAAAAAATGGCAAGAAATAAGGCATTTAGTGTTCCATACAATAAAAAATGTAAGATATAAATCACGTGAGTCAACATACTACAAAATATAAAATATAATCAACATTTTTGATGCTGGAGAATCAAGTGCCACCACCTTAGCTTCAGGGCAGGTGGTTTCAGAGAAGGGGAAATATGCTCGTGAGCTCTCCAGTGTTTAAGAAATTAATCTCTCTTCTTAAGGAGCAATTAGAAATAGGTATTTAACCAAGTAACAGACCTCAGCTTCCAAATGCCCTGGTGTTTAAGCAGTACCTGGAGTAGAATGCTCCTTTCAGACTCATTTCCCCTGTGACATTTTACCTCCCAAGAAGAACACCCAGTGACTCTGAAGCCCCAAGGTGTCCATGCAAGGCAGAACCTTCAGTGCCTGGCAGTCCTGGGGACCATTTCTCTCTGAGAGCCTTCAAGCTCACTCCTGGCAATGCATTGGTTTTAACTGCACACTGTGTAAGAAGGAAAGACACCCCCTTCCCAGCAGTTTATGGGCAAGCAGGTCACACCATCCACTGGGATGCCCTTTAAGGGACACCTGTGACTGGGAATTCTGCTTCTGTTTAGTGCAGAGCTATTTCCCTCCAAAAAAAAAAAAAAGGAGAATTACAGAATAGTTTGGGTAGGAAGGCACCTTAAAGCTTATCCTGTTTCACCCTTGCCATGGCAGGGACACCTTCCACTGTCCCAGGCTGCTCCAAGCCCCAAAGTCCAGCCTGGCCTTGGACACTGCCAGGGATCCAGGGGCAGCCACAGCTGCTCTGGGCACCCTGTGCCAGGGCCTGCCCACCCTCCCAGGGAACAATTCCTGCCCAATATCCCATCCAGCCCTGCCCTCTGGCACTGGGAAGCCATTCCCTGTGTCCTGTCCCTCCATCCCTTGTCCCCAGTCCCTCTGCAGCTCTCCTGGAGCCCCTTTAGGCCCTGGCAGGGGCTCTGAGCTCTCCCTGGAGCCTTCTCCTCTCCTGGTGAGCACCCCCAGTTCTCCCAGCCTGGCTCCAGAGCAGAGGGAAGCTCTGGAGCATCTCTGTGGCCTCTGCTGGACTGGGTCCTACAGGTTAACTCCTTCCAAGTGTTGAGGCCCCACACTGGACACAGTCCTCCAGGTGGAGACATTTGGTGAATTCTGACACAGCTACAGCCTTGTGGTTTCTATTTCTCTTTGGAGGCTGCACCACACCCCTATAATTCACATCACCAGAGTGACTGAGGAGTGGTGACTGAGCTGACAACTCTGCACACAGGAGAACAGCACTGGAAGTTCCTTCAAAGCCTCCAGAGTGTTGTAAAAAGCTCCCTCCACAACACTGCAGTGTCCTGGGGGATCCTTTAATGAACACCTCTCCACTTCTGAATTAGAAATATCTAAACACTTTAATTGCTTCTCCAGATTCAGTGTCCTCCCTGGCCTTTTTGCTCCCTCTCCCTGCTCGAGTGATGCTCCTATGTGTGCACATGGAGTGGGGGGGAACAGGGGAAGGGTTTTCTGGGAGAGCCCACTGGACAACGAGCTGCTCTTCCCACTTTTCCTGCCTCAGCTGTGTGGAGACCTGGACTGGGTACTAAGTACCCAAATCTAATCAATTCCAGCAGAAAGAATGTGACTGAACAGGAAAATACCAACTATTTCAAGGTGTATTTATTTGCTGTACACTTAAAATGAAGACAAGTTTGTCAGATAATGTAGCATTTTAAAGTAATTTTTAAAAAATTAGTCTCACAAAAATATTTTTTTCTTCAAATGTTTGCATGAGCAATATTTCTGCTGTCCACACAATTTCTTGGGAATCTTTATTTTGATTTAAATGTACAAAATTTAAGCAGTACTTTAGATTTTTTTCCACCTCCAGAAGTTATTCGTATGTTCTTTCGTGGTTTTTAAAAGGCTCATTTTAAAAATTAACAAATCAAATTTCAATTTTTTCCCCCAGTGGGTTTGGCTAATCTAAACCAGTTGATATTGCTGTAAAATGTTCAGCTCATTTTGCAATTTGATACGAAATATGAAAAAACACACAAAATTCAAATATGCCATTAATCTAATTCAAGCTTTGCTGATACTCACTAGATATTTTACTGGTGTTTGCCTGAAAAATGATCTTTGTCCACCTTATTGCAATAGATCTTATTGAAACATCTATCAGCAAGCTTTTTTTTTTTTCAGTAACAGGGAAAGAATAGCAAATAATACAGTAAAAAGTCCATCAGATATATATACTGCATTTTAAACACTTCTGCATCTCCTTCGTTTTCTTCCTAACAACTCCATTTTAACTTTGAAAAATGAAATAAATAAATAAATAAATTTAATTTGGTGCAGACCTGGGCTGTCACATGTTTGATCTGGTCAGTCAGACTGGACATGCCAAATGCACATCTGGAAAAGGATTCCACATCTGTGCATTCTGCAATTTAACTTCTCAAGTTTTGGCCACAGAAGTTCTCTCTACGTCTACAAAATTGTTGCCCTCATCCAGCAGTGCCCTAACTCCAGCTCAGCTGGTGGAAGTGGCTCAGCTGAGAACCCTTGCAATGCCCAGCCCAGGCACTCCTACAGCTAAATTCTGGGGGAGCAAGACTTGGCTACCTGTAAAATACAGGAAATCTGCCTAAAAAACAACACACATGTTCAATGGCAATTTTCCAGTGTTGACCATACTCCTGTTAAACTCCAGAAGTGGAGCAGAGTGCTCTGCCTGGAGTGGGGTCAGAACAACTCCAGCAATGCCCCGTTTTTAGAGCTGTCAGTGGCAGATGGAGAAGGGGACATCATCCTGGCTTTGGGATGAATAAAGCTGAAAGCAGCTTGACTCATCAATCCCGAAGTTAAAAATCCTGATGGTGAGCTGAAGATGTGGCAGAGCTGATAAGGGAACAAAGAAGTGATCCCACTGATAACTTATCTAAATCTGCTCACTGACACAGCTGGCCTGGGGACACCTGACTGGCAGAAGGTTCCTTTAGACTGCAGAAACCCAGACCCACTTTTTAATGGGAGGATCTTCTAATAAACCCCTTCCTGGGGTGTGTGTGGAATTCCTCCCTGGAGAGAGGATATCCCTCAAGACTACTCCTGCAGGTTAAGCCAAAGAGATATGTCCACAGTCCTTGGTCTGCGTGAGTGACATCAATCTCTACCTACTAATTGTTTTTGTTGGCTTTAATATCATTGTGTCAATATTGTCTTAACAATAGTGCACTGTGCTGATAGTTATAGCTCCTGTACTGTGCAGTAAACTCTTCTGATTAACACCTTTTAGTCTAATCATTATCATAACATATCATAATACTTTTATTTTTTTCCTTGAAAAAGCAAAATCTTTCAATTTGCTGTAACAGAAGCACTAGAGTACCAGGATAATGACTGCAATTCTAAATGACTCTACACATGTAGCATTATCATGAACAAGCAAATATTGATTCTCAGAGAATAGAAACAGTTCAATAAAGTATTCTTCAGCATCAGTAATAAGGCATTTCCAATAAAAAATAATTATTTTAAGGATAATTTACTAAATATGTACTTGCTTATTTGAAGCTCATTTGGCAATTTGCTTCTCAAGCAGCAAAATTAGACAAAGTTAATTTTTATTACAGTAATGTCAACCAGTATCAGAAAACTTAGATCAGATGGGTTTTTGGCAGTCAAAACTCTCCTTTGAGAAATTATGAAGAACAAACATATTTTGGCAGATGGGACTACAACATCTCCCACGGGCAGAATTTGGATACTTTTTGTGAGGTTAAACATTCAGTGTTTCAAAGAAGAGTAAATTATTTTCCTGTGTGTTCCTTTTGCCTGCCACCCACCCACATCCCTCACTATAAACAGCAGAAACATGCTGGGGTGGTGGTGCAGAGATAGCCACACACGATTTCTACACACACTTCCAGCTAAAGGAGCCAGGAAATCTTTCAGAAAACCTTCCAGAAAACCTTCAGTGAAAGACTTTGGTGGACAGAGAGAAAATGGGGGACATTCTGGGACAGGTGGGGTCCTGAGACAGAGGGTATGGGACACTGGAAGGAGGAGATGTTGTGCAAGCTCAGAGAGACAAGTGAATGCTCCAGAGTCCATTCAGAAAGAAATCCTAGAAAAGTTTTTAAATGCCATTACATTCACAGAATCATACAATCATCAAGGTTGGAAGAAACCTTCCAGATCGTGTAGTCCATGCACCATCCATCCAGCACTGCCAGTGGACCCCTAAACCACATCACCCAGCAACAGATCAAGGCACCTCTTGGACACCTCCAGGAGTGGTGACTCACCACTTCCCTGGGCAGCCCCTTCTGATGCCTGACAACCCAAACAGTGAAAATTGGATTTTTTAATATCTGATCTGAATCACCCTTGTCTCAGCTTCAGGCCATTTCCTCTCCTCCTCTCACTGAAGGCCCAGCAAAAGAGACAGGCCTCACCTCACTCCACTCTCCTGTCAGGGAGTTTGGAGAGTGATGAGGTGCCCCCTGAGCTGCCTCTTCTCCAGACTGAACAGCTCCCTCTGCCATTCATCAGACTTGTTTTCTAAACCCCCCATGAGCTTTGTTGCCCTTCACTGAACACACTCCAAAGCCCCAATGTTCTTTTTAAAGTGAGGGGCCCAGAGCTGGATGCAGCATTTGAGGTGTGGCCTCACCAGTGCCCAGTACAGGGGGACGGTCACTGCCCTGGTCCTGCTGGCCACACTATCACTGATACAGGTCCAGATGATGCTCTTGGCCTTCTTGGCCCCCTGGGCACAGTGTTGGCTCATGTCCAGCTGCTGTTGACCATCAGGGCTCATAGATTTGTGAGTGTCTGATTGGCACAGCAGGTCACCAACCATCTCCTGGATTATGGGATATGCTCAGCTCCCCGTCACTAACTTCTGGCTCTGGGGGCTGGGTATGCTGAGGACAACGAGTCCTGATATTGAAAACTGAGGCAAATAAGGCATTAAGTACCTCTGCCTTTTGCTCATCTGCTGTCACTGCACTCCCCTCTGCAATCAACAAATGAACAAGGCTCTCTTTGACACTGCTTTTGCTGTCAAGACATTTGTAGAAACTTTTTTTGCTGTTTTTAATTGCAGGCCAAATCAAGGTCTAGTTGAGTTTTGGCCCTTCTAATCTTCTCCTTACACAACCTTCCAAGATCCTTATGGTCCTCCCAGGTTGCCTGACCCTCATTCCAGAGTCAATAGATTCTCTTTTCTCCCTAAGTTCCTAAGCTTTTTTGCCCAAATTCTTTGTTTAAACAGGCTGTTCTTTTTCCCTGATAACTACACATAGGGACAGCCTGCTCTCAAATATTTAACAATTCCTTTTCAAAGCACATCTGGCCTTCCTGGACTCCTTTGCCTTTCAGGACTAACTCCAAAGGAGCCCTGTCAATCTCTCTGTGCACTGGGCACTTCATCCCACAGACCTGGCTAAGGGGATTTAGTGTCTTTTGATTTCGTTTTTCAAAAAACCTTTAATGCAAATAAATAAGTTCCAATGAAAACCTGCAATAACCCTTACATCCTAATGCCTAAAAGAACTTTCAAATTTTAATTTCACAGAGTTCTATAGTTCTGGCTGAAAATCCACAAAGTCACACAAGAGAAGGAACCTACACAGATTTCTTCCAGAGGTAATCAGCACATGCTTGTATCACACAGAAATTATGAAAACTGACATTTTCAGATGGGAAGTTCATTTCTGTCAATGAGAAGCATGTTCCAGAAATCAGGACAGCTTCTTCCTTTTCACTGGAACTCTGTCCTTAACTGTGCTATCAACCTCAAGGAAATTCAGCTTACATCTCTTCTGTTCATGTGGGAATATGAACTTCCAAATTACAACCTTCCTCCCAAAAACAAACCCTCCATCACCAGAGATAAGATATTTTACTAGGAATGACAGAAAGCCTCTAAGTCCACTGCCCTTGTTGATGAATCATTCTAAGGAACAAACTGTGTCCAGGGAATAAAAGAGCATTCCAGAAGTCTGTCATTTACAGATGGTTCCAGGGATTGCTGTTGTCTCCGTGTGTTATGATTTATTGTTTAATCACTTAGCACTGACAGCTCCTGGAAAGCAATAACGTTAAAGGGCACAGGTTAACTTGTACAGTGTTGCCAAACACTTTTTATACTGCTAAAACTTTTGTTAAATGTGTAAATCCTTTTGAGATTGTAAATGTCAGGACTTTAGGACTCCTGTACTACAGCCTGTGCAGCAGCTGGGAAAAGTATCAGGTGTTGCCACATGCATCCCCATCTGGCAAAAAATGAAACCTTGTAATTCAATAGGTGACAGATAAAATACATCAAATATTTATTTTATTATATGCAACAGCTCAAAGTGATGTTATAATTTTCTTAAAACCTGGACATGGGCAATTTTGAGAAGAGAAATCCTGTACTGCAGAGCTTTCAGTAATCTGTGTGTACTCCTCTGTAGTTTATTGGTGTTTCACTGAGCTGGATGTAGTGAACTGAGCGGAAACGTGTGAGCAACCTTGAAAATTGTCTGTGAATCTCCTCCTGGAGATTAAGGTCACACATAAAACTTAAGGACAACTGCATTAGCAAGCAAATAATAAGCCAGAGTCAATTTAAAAAGCCTTTCATTATGAGTGTAAAACCAGCCACCGGCTAGAGTTATGGCTGAGAGCACAGGAGCTGCCATTTCACACACACCCATCTTTAACCTGCTCTCACAGGATGGGAAAAAGGTTCTGATGAAAGCAAGAACTTCTCAATCAGTGGGGGAAGGTGGAAGAAACCCCTTGCCACTGCTCAAGTCCTCCTAGGGAGAAGTGTGTTAAATTTATGTTTATCAAAAGATGGGTGGATGACACAGAGCTGTTTTTCTTTATAAACAAGCAGGTTGACACTCCTTGGTCACCTTCAAACCTTAAAATATCCTTCTGCCTCACAGTTTAAATACAGCTTCTCAACTGTTCCCACGACAGAACAGTTACACTTGATCATCTTGTGTTTGCCTTGATCTAGTTTTGATCACACCCAAATGCTGTGACTCATGAGGAAACCAGGCCAAAGCTCCCAGGATGGACTAGCTCAGAGGAGCCCAGACACAGAGCTCCAGCCATGGCACAAGCCAGGAAAAGGAATGGGCATTCAGCTCGTGTTCAAGGCACAGCTAAACCCTCAATAGCTCTAGTAAAGGTATTTACACTTCTCAATGTTCCCGAAGCAAAACAACAGAGCGAAAGCCTCTGGCACTCACAATGGATTTAATAGGGGCAAGTTTTGCTAGCGAGTTCCACACTCCCTCCCTCTGTGTTAACTACAAGGAATGTGTTTCCAGCAAAAGAAACCTAGAAACTTTTCTTGATTACATAAGCAAAACTGTTACCCAAGTTTAAATACCACTACCCAAAATAAACAGTCGCCCATAATCAAGTCTCTGGTTAGCTAATGTAGGTTCTGTGAATACTGAATTTATGCACTGGTCAAGTGTCACAGCTGTAGCAGCTTTATAACTGCTGCACTATTCCAGTCTTACAGGTGGATATTCCTACCTTACTGGCTGTCTCACAACACATTGTGACAGAAAGCCCAGTTCTCACCAGACAGCGCCCAAAAGGTGTGACAACACAGAAATAAATCTGTATGAATCCTGCTGTACACAATGTATTGCATGGGCAGATCCCTAAATGGTGTAAATGAAACCAAATCTACTCTGCTTAATTAACTGTAAAGTGGGAATGCATTTGGGATTGAGGAAGGTGTAAAAATATAGGGCCTCCTGTAGCTAAGCAGCTCCTGCTGTGCTCCTCTTTGGAGGGCTCACACTCTTGAAGCAGGTGTTAAACGAGTCCAGATAGCCCCTTCCTAATCTTGCTGCTGTTTCTGTTACTTCATTGAGGTAGACTTTTCTTCACTGCCCATTTAGGAGGAGATCCCAATGTTATGTAGTTTAGGCATTAAAAGTCCTTTCCCTCCTGAAAATACCCGAGGTAGAGATCCTGAAAATACCAGCACTTTGGGTGGTACATGTTCAGGGATGAAACATCATTCCTTCATACCAGCATCGTACATAACCTCGCATTTCACACCACACCAGTGCATTTTTTGTCTCTACTGTTTTACTTTAATTCCTAATCCACCACTGGATGGCCTCTGTAAATGTGGTTTGGGGGTCTTTTAACTATTCAATAAATATAAAAGAAACGCATTCAAGCAATGGAACCTCTTCTCTTATTTTGCTCTCCGGGTGAACAAGAGAATTGAAACCTGAGAATTTGTGGTCATATTAGAATAACTAAAAAGATCCTGTACCTACGTATTTTTGCTAGAGGTTAACTCTGCCTTTGCAAGCACAAGTTCTGTATTCAAAGGTGCTTTTAGAAGGTGTTAAAAATGGTACTTTTACATTTTTTTAGCTTTTTTTACACTACACTTTACTACAGAACATAGTACATATGACTGTTACCAATAACGATTAACATAAGGAAGAGTTGAGAATTTTGAAGGTAAATGTAACAAATTAGTGTCTGAGAATATGAGAGGTAGTGATTAAACACTGAAGAAGTGAACTTCTTGAATGCAAAATGGGACATCTGTTCCTTTGCTTTCCAGTCTGCTTGGTTGGGGTTTTTTTTCTGTCAGTTTGTAGCATTTTCTCCATTCCATTACAGCATCCCAGTTTTTCTCCCTTCAACTCCCTGCAACTATTTCAGCTTAGCAACCTTCTGCCTTCCTGTCTCAGAGCACATTTTCACATTGCTTGCCTAACAAATGACAATGTGGCATTGTTTCTGCTTGTTCCAAAATACCACTTTTCTCTTTTTATTTTCTCTTTTAATAGGGATTCCAGGTGCGCTCAGGGACCACTGTGAACTCCTTACATTTACTCAGCAAAAGCAGGATCAGCACATCAGCCTGTGCCATGTATGAAAGGTGTGGTGGAGCAGGGGCAGGGAGAGGATATATCTGGCTCAGCTGGTCTCCCCTGTCCAGGGAACACCTCACACTCCTTGGATACCAAATTTGGTGTGGCATCACAGTGATCACTGGGATTGCTGGAGGGCCATTAAAGACACTGTGTGAGGCTACAACACGTAGTTTGGCACCAAGCAAAAAAGATCCAATGGAAAATGTCCCCTGATTAAGATGAAATCACAGAATCCCAGGATCCCTGAGGCTGGAAAATCCCTCCCAGCCCATGGAGTCCCAGCTGTGCCCAGTGCCCACCTTGTCCCCAGCCCAGAGCACTGAGTGCCACCTCCAGCCCTTCCTTGGACACCTCCAGCCATGGGCACTCTAAACCTCCCTGGGCAGCCCCTGCCAAGGCCTCAGCACCCTTTCCATGCACAAATTCCTGCTGCTGTCCAAGCTGAGCCTCCCCTGGCACAGCCTGAGGCCCTTTCCCCTTGTCCTGTCCCTGTTCCCTGGCAGCAGAGCCCGACCCCCCCTGGCTGTCCCCTCCTGTCAGGGAGTTGTGCAGAGCCACAAGGTCCTCCCTGAGCCTCCTTTTCTCCAGGCTCAGCCCCTTTCCCAGCTCCCTCAGCCTCTCCTGGGGCTCCAGCCCCTTCCCCAGCTCCCTTCCCTGCCCTGGACACGCTCCAGCCCCTCCAGGCCTCTCTGGCCGGGAGGGCCCAGCACTGGACACAGCCCTGGAGGTCCCTCAGCAGGGCCAGCCCAGGGGACGGGCCCTTCCCTGGGCCTGTGGCCACCCCATGGCTGGCACAGCCCAGGGGCCATTGGCCTGGTGCCCCCCTGGGCACCCCTGGGCTCCTGTCCAGCCGCTGGCACAGCCCCCCCAGGGCCTTTCCCCAGGGGCCCTTTGCAGCCCCTGTGCCCCAGCCTGGAGCTGCAGGGCCTGGGCTGAGCCCAGGGCAGACCCAGCACTGGGCCTTGCTGACCCTCAGCCCGTGGATCCAGCCTGTCCTGATCCCTCTGCAGAGCCTCCTGCCCTCCTGCACACCCACACTCCCACCAGGCTTGGTGTTCTTTGAGAAGTTACTGAGGGCGCCCTCAATCCCTTCATCCAGATCATCCAGATCATCAGTGGAGACATTAAACAGCAGTAAATTACACAGTCCCCCAAGAATCCTGGAAAGGACTGGTTGGGTGAATAGAACATCCAATTCCACAGCACATCTGAGCCACATAAACCCCCCAGCAGCTTTGTTTTCCTTGCCCACTCTTCCTCCCAGCAGAGTTTATCTACCTGGCTCAAAATTCAAGACTTGACATTCCAACAGTTATAAAATCTGATTCAGAGCTCCCATCAATAACCACAAAAGAATGCAACAGAAGGTGCTGTAAAAACAAATAAAAAAGAAACAGACTGGGGGCTTTTGAAATCAAAATCCATAGTTATGACAAGTCTGTAAACAAATTAAAGAAGGAGAGAGAGGTATGTAGCAAAGAGACAATAGGTATGAATAATTTTACTTCTCCCCATGTTCAACCTGGCCCCAGTTTATCCAAAGTCAAGGCTGGATAACAATGGATTGCAGACATCAGAGACAGGTTTTAAAGGGAGGCTATGAACTAGAGAGGGAATGACATGGAACAAGGATGTTTGTAGGACAGAAATTCACACTCCCAAAGCAGCTACTTATAAAAAAAGACATAGAAGTGATAGCGTGAAATGTGTGGGGCGGGATCAGATAATTAAGGCAAACAGTATGGGCACAGTAAAACTCACAAAGCTATCTCAGGATGGGACATTACAGAATTCCTCATACCTATGGCTCAGAAAGATGAAAAGAAACGAACAAAAAAACCCCCTTGTGTTTTTATATGGGAAAGGAGTCAGAGGAGAGATTTAAACCTGGTGAGGTGGTGCAGCCAATGACAGGTGGTGCTGGTAAGCCTTACTAGGAGATAACTGATGATCTATATTCTACAATTTAGATTTCTGAGGTAATTAGTATTTAAGAGAACAAAATGTTCCAAAAGCAGAATAAATACTGTGTGCCATTCATTAGTGACACAAACTCAAACAGATGTCTTATCTCTAATTAACGCATATCCTCTAAAATTATTCACATGTGCTCCTTTCCGGGATTGTTTTCAAAGAACAGGTGAATGATGTCTCAGATTAAACAGTTTCACATAACATCCTCTTCGTTTCTGTACTCTCAGGCACAGTCACCAGCTCCTCTTAGTTATGCTCCTCTTTATACTGACAAATCAATCAAAATCAATTAAATGCTTATAAAATCTTAACCTTGACACAAACATATTGAAGGACTTAACTAAAAACCCCATTTGCATAATTTTCATCCTAGAAATAAGTTAATAATAGCGCAGAACAGAAAACTTTCCAATAAAGAAAGAAAAAAATTGCTGTTACAGCTACTTAAGAATTTTCACTGTTGCAGTATTTAAACCAAAGCTTTGTCATAAAGGTAATGCCCAAGTTGGACAGGTTTCAGTAAATACCTAAAAGGTAATTTAACGGCAATATTTTAGGACAGGTCTCATTATTATACTGTGAAAAGGAAGTCAGAGTTCTCCACCCAGATCATAAATCAAGATAGCCAATTAAAAGATGCAAACTGAATATCTGATGTAATTTAAATTTGGTGACCTTAAAACACTAAACACTGTTAACTGAAAAGATGCTGCAGGGATAAGAGGCTTTCTTATGAGCCTCAGCCCAACACTTTTATTTTAGCGATCTTTGCAGACATCCTAACTCAGCTTTCCCTGTGAGACATGATAGCACTTTGTTACACGGGCAGCAGCAAAAACCCATTCAAATTGTCCATTTCCCCAATTAAAGTTATTTGTCTTTTGCTGACTGACTGTCTGTGTGAAAACAATCTCATTTTACGTTTACCCAAGGGGAAAGTCAGCCTTCTGCCCCTCTGCTTGTGATTTTCCCAGAAGCTGGAAAAAGGGAAACATTGTCCCTGTCTCTAAAAAGGGTGGAAAGGAGGAGCCTGGGAAGCAATGCCCTGTCAGCCTCCCCTCTGTGGTGGGAAGATGCAGGGCAGCCCCTCCTGGAAGCTCTGCTGAGGCTCACAGAGCACAGGGATGTGATTTGGGACAGCCAGCACGGCCTCACCGAGGGAAAATCCTCCTGGATTCATCCTCATGGCCTTCTCTGGGGGAGAGACTCCATCAGTGGACAAGGCAAGGGCCACAGATCTCGTCTATCTGGAATTCTGTAAAGCCTCTGACAAGGGTCCCCACAACATCCTTCTCTCTGGGCTGGAGACAGCTGGATTTGATGGATGGACTGTGGGATGGAGAAGGAAGTGGTGGCACAGTCACAGCCAGAGGGTCGTGGTCAATGGCTCAGAGTTCTGATGGACGTCAGGGATCAGTGGAGCCCCTCAGGGGGTCTGTCCTGGGACCAGTGGTGATTAATAACTTCATTAACAGATGAAGGAATCCAGTGCACCCTCAGCAGGTTTGCAGGGGACACCGAGCTGAGGGTGCAGTGACACCCCTGAGGGAGGAGGCCATCCAGAGGGACCTGAACAAGTGGGAATCTCAGAAGGTTTAACAACACCAAGTGCTGCAGCTACACCTGGCTTGGGGCAACCCCCAGGATCAATCCAGGCTGGGGATGAGCAGACAGAGCAGCTCTGGGGAGAACCCTTGGGCATTGTTGTGGTTTAACATTGTTGCCAGGTGGCAACAAAGCTCCACAGAGCCACTTGCTGGACCCCTGCATCCTCCTGAGAAATGGGGAGGAAAACCAAAAGTGAAGCTTGCAGGCTGAGATAAGAACAGTTTAAAAATTGAAACAAAATTTTAACTATTACTATTATAATAACAATAATAATATATATAAAAAAATACGAATACGCACAACACAATTGTTCACCATCCACTGATGAGTGCCAATCCCTGAACCCTGATTCAGGTAACTCCCCAGTTTATATACTGGGCAGGACATTTTATGGTGAGGAATATCCCTTTGGCCAGGTCACCTGTCCCAGTTGTGCTCCCTCCCAGCTTTTTTTTGTGTACCTCCTCACAGGTAGAGCACAGAAGACACAAAAAGTTGTTGACTTAGGATAAACACAACCTGCCAACAACCAAAACATGAGCATGTTATCAACATTACTCTGTACTGAATCCAAAACACAGCCCAAGACCAGATCCTAAGAAGAAATGAACTCTGTCTCAGCCCATAGCAGGACAATATCTGCTCCTTATTCCATACCACTGTTCCATTTGTGTCACACCAAGTGTCACACTCCCCCACACTCCATCCTCTCCCCATTTACTTTGATAGATAAACACACAGACATCATTCCCTGAGTCCATGGACCTCCTCTGTCAAAAGTCTATTAAGTGCCCACAAAAATGTCTGTGGGAACCCTTTAGCCCACGACCTGGGTCTCCATCCCTGATAACAGTATTTTATAACAGATCCCATCCAACCCAAACAGTATTTTAGGCAGGAGAGTTGGTGTAAGGGTTTGGGTTGTTGCATGCTGCACATGGAAATCAGTGCTGGTTCTGGTACAGCCACGCTTGTTCAAGTTTACTAAATTCATTTTTCTCTGGAGCAATGACCAGAGGGAAGCCTGGTTCACATTCCCAGAATGCCTTGGATAACATGGATGCTGTTAGGTGCTCAGAGGTGATGCACATGTAACCACCACAGAAGTGTTATATATTTATTAACCTCACACAGATTAATTCTTTGGCTATTCACACCCAAAATCAAATGCCCTGGAGGCACACACTGGACTTCCACATCCTCCCAAGCCACCAAGGCACTAGTGGGTGAGAGCTGGCCATGCCTTGGCCCCCAGAACCCCCCTGTGCCCTGGGCTGAGCCCCAGCGTGGGCAGCAGGGGAGAGGGGGATTCTGCCCCTCTGCCCCTGGGCTCAGGTCAGAGCCCACCTGCAGAGCTGCCCCAGCCCTGGGGACCAGCACAGGAGGGACCTGGAGCTGCTGGAGAGAGGCCAGGGGAGGCTCCAGGATGAGCAGAGGGATGGAGCAGCTCTGCTGGGAGGAAAGGCTGGGAGAGCTGGGGGTGTTCACCTGGAGAGGAGAAGCTTTGGGGTGACCCAGTTGTGGCCTTCCAGGGCCTAAAGGAGCTCCAGGAGAGCTGGAGAGGGACTTGGGACAAGGGTCTGGAGTGCCAGAACACAGGGAATGGCTTCCCACTGACAAAGAGGGCAGGGATAGATGGGATACTGGGGAGGAATTGTTCCCTGGCAGGGTGGGCAGGCCCTGGCACAGGGTGCCAAAGCAGTTGTGGCTGCCCCTGGATCCCTGGCAGTGTCCAAGAACAGGCTGGATGGGGCTTGGAGCAGCCTGGGATAGTGGAAGGTGTCCCTGCCCATAGCAGGCGGTTGGAGTGGAATGGGCTTCAAGATCCCATCCAACCCAAACTATTCTGGGATTTTGCTGATTCTCAAGGCACAAGCAGAGAACTCTGCACTCTGCAAAGTGGCATGCACAGAAAGCCTCAGGCTGTCATATTTGCTCAGTGTAGAATGCCTCAATCCAGGGATTTGTGACCTAACCTGTTGTGTTTTAAGAGTTCAGGTACAGGAGGAGGGGCAGAATCTTTGCTCCCACAGAAAAAGCAGCACCACCTGCCAAGGTGTTTCCTGCTTTACTTCATTCAGTCGGAACAGGTTAATCCAATGAACATTTATTAAAAGAGCCTTTCTTGGGTTTCTTCATGTTGTTCAAATTGTCAACTTTTTTCCTTCCTCTATATAAATAATGTTTCCTATTTATCCTAAACCACAGCTCATTCTGCTCCCCAGCTTTGCAAGCTGTCACTTGCAAACACTAACACAAAGCCCAGCCTCAGAGAGGTTTAAAATAAGGATCTGCGAGAGCTGCAGATGAGCCATGATGCACCTCCCAAGGCTCTGCAGAGCTCTCCAGTGAAAATTAACACTTCACTTGCTGAGAAAGCTTGGTGGAAAACCCTGCCACTTGTGCTCCTGCCCCATCCATGGCCTCACCACAAACCAAAACACCGGGGAATTCCATCCCACTCGGTGGGATTGAATTGAGAAATTCCAATGGATGGAAAAGGGTCACATGGCTGAACAAGATTCCCACCTGGTGGAAGGGTTTAATTAATCTTGCCCTGACAAAGTCAGACATGGTAAAACAATTTGGGTTTTTAAAATAAAATATGGGATCAACAGCAGTGACTGTTACAGACTTAAGGAGAAAATGACTTGGATGAGCTGGAACATAAGGAATTATTCTGATGAGGATCAACATTTCACTGAGGGTTTTTTCCCATCCAGGGACTTCATGTTCCCAAGGCTACCTGGACACAATAAACACCTGATGCACTTGCTCCACACGACAACAGCACCTGCCTAAATTTTGTGGACATCACAAAGCCCAGACTGAAAAAAAGACATAGCCCAGAACAAGCCTCTCAGACCCCCAAAAAGCAGCTTCAGGTGGACCAAAAGTAACTGGGAATATTTTATCTTTCGAAAAAAACAAACAAGCAAAAAAAACCAACCTAAAAAGAAATCTGAAATAAGCAATATATTTTAGCTTTTCAATTTCAAGCATGTCCCCAAAATTAGTTTCAGTTAGAAATTTTGAAATGGAAGGTTTTTTTTCATTATCGAAGGTCTGGCATATCAAAAGCAACCCCACGAAAATAATTCTTCAGGTTTTTCTGTAGGTGAAGGGGAAGAGAAGAAAAAGAAAGGCTGGGTATTTGCTAGGAATATAAAGTTCAGAGTTTCTGGTACAGTCAGCAATTTGGAAAAAAAGCCAACAAAACTCCCAAATCAATTATCTCAATTTACAGTTTGATTTTTGATCACAGGCTCTGAGAGTAGAATTTAGATATTAAGTAGCAAAATAAAAGTTACTAACTACCAGAAAATAGGATCTTTTCATATGAGACAAGCACAAAGTTATTAAAATGTGAAAACAGCTACAGGAACAGGCCAAGAGTTTATTCCCCTTGCCCACTTGCAATCCTTGTCATGTGGAGGGGTTGTTTTCATCCTGTGTTTCAGTTTTTGCTGCAGTGGAAGGAATCTGAATGTTAATCCCCACCTCGTGCCTGAACTACAGGGCTCTGTAGGGTTATTCTGACCTTTTCAATATTCTGCATTCACCCTTTCAGCTCCCCCATTAAAACCCATCAGCCACAGGTGAGGCAAGGGAATGGACAGTGAGGGCTAGAAATGCACCCTAGGAAAATCTACTGAAGAAGGAATATCCAATCCATTTCTGTGACAAAGATGAAGGAAGACTGGAAAATGTCACTAAACTAATTCATTCTCCTGAGAAAGCCAATAAGGAAAAAAAAAAAATGTGTCTAGTTAGACTCCTCTGCTTATAACTCCCATAGACCTGCCTTGGATGCTCCAATGAAACCACCAGAACTTACAGCCTTTGGAAAAACCTACTTGTAAATCATCAGGCTTATGATGAATTTCAAGGATTTTAAGTTACTGCTCAAGAAAAACAAAACATGACCAAGAATCCTAAACAAACACACTTCTCCCTCCACCATACCCCTCCTCACTGACATAGAACAAAATATTCCTTAGGACAAGGAGTTTGGGGAATGGTGACCTAATCAAGACAGCTTCTCCCTTCCCTGGCAGGGCCCCACTCCTTGGAGTGCCATTTTCTCACTGTTTTATGAATATCTGTGAATTTCAGGTTCTCCTGTTTGCCTTGGCACAGTTTCAGATGTCAGGGGTCCCCATTCCAACCATTCTCATCATCAGCAGAGCCGACACATTTCACCCCTGTGGTGAAATGGGAATTTATCTCTCCAAAAGGTGTAAGAATTTTGCATTTCCAAATCACCTCTTTACACTGATTTTTCTGTTTCCTGCAATTAAAGAAGGATGGTGTTGTAGGTGTGATCAGCTCCTGTAAGGATGCAACATGTAGTCCTGGCTTGAGTTCCCATTTTCTTTTTAAAGACCTGGCAAAATCCCTTCTAAAATCGTGGTAGGAATATTTTTTCACAAATGAAAGTGAGCCCAAACAATAATGTGGCAATAAGGTACAGCTTTCCTGAGAGCAGTTCCCAAATTAATGAAGAAAATATCCATTTTCACTCATCTAAACATTACAATTTTTCATTTGCTATACTTATTATAACTGGTTACAGTTAGAAGGTCAAGAATCTCAGTGTCATTATTAAGTCTAAACCTGAAAACAAGAAAAGGTGAGCCTATTTAATTCTTTTTTACGCTCTTCAGTGCTTGATAAATTAATATTTTCCTTCCAAGCAGTAATTTCTGTGCAGATCCAAAGCAGCCAGATCCCAGGCTGACATGTCAGACCCGCACAAGTTGAAGTGGTGTGGTTATTACTGCTTTAGAACCGTGTGACCCAGAGATGTCATTGACTGAAGATGTTCCTCTCTGAGGTGTCACACAGCCTGTCTCCCCAGAGCAGGGCTTTGGGCCAGCAAGTGACAGCACTCAGGGAGCAAAACATCCTGCCCAGGTGTGTGGGAGGACAGGTGAAATCTGTAGTAGTGGGGCTGAACGAGCCAGCCAAATAACATGCCAGAATCAGCAGGACAGATAATGAATCTTTATGCTCTGCATTTGCTGAAGCCACACTTTTGAATCTGACTCACCAGCTCCTGCCTGTGCTAGCCCCTGTGTGAGAAGCCACAGTTTCCTCATAACCACTCAGCAACAGGCAGTGTTTATCCCCTCGTTCATCCCATCTCCACAAGACACATCCATGCTCACTGCCACTCACTCCACCTGCCTTCTCTCCTCACTGCTCTGTGCTCCAGGGTAGTGAACTGAGGGACATCAAGGACCTGGGAGGAGTATTCTCCACTCTGTTAAGCCACAGTGCCCTCCATCCTTCTCTCTCTGGGACAAGCCAGGATTCTGACATCAAGAGACATTTCTGCTAGGTTCCTTCCTCTCGAGCCTGCTCAGAAAATGAGCTGACCCCTCACTAACACCTTCTGGACATGCCCATTCTGCTCCTTCCCTTACACATCCAGACCTGGCATGGGGAAAATCAGTGATTCAGATCATTCAGGCACCTTCTGAAATCCCTCTCCTTAATGCTGTGCTTCAGACTGGTCTAACTCAGCATAAGGGCCAAATGATTCAGCCCATCCCAGTGAATCCCACCCACCACATTGCCCTGAAAGGAGCTATATTCTGTTACACAGCTTCATGAGAGAATACTTCTAATACTTTAAACCTAGGCTTAGGTGTATAGCTGGAGTAGCATGTCCAGCTAGACCATCTCCATCTTAAATTGACCAGCTGTCCCAAAAATACAGCTCCTTTTACTTGAGAACTGTTCTCAGTTCTTAATTTACACATTTCCAATGAGTTCTCACCCTCCCCTTCAAAATCTCGTTCAGAAGCATTTTGCCTATTTTCCCTTTTTGTTCACAATGTTACTGTCTATTTACATCTTGTTTGCAGCCAATTTTCTGTTCCAGAAGGTTTAAAAAGCCTCCATTGCAGCCCTTATTGTTTTTCCACCCTTCCTGTACTGTCCATCTCAGTTTTCTTTGAAGCTCAACAAACAGGACTCTCATTTTCAAAAATCTCAGGTGCTTCAGTCTGTCCACATCGTCTCTTTTGCAACAGCAAGAGCTGAGTGTCCTAAAGAAAGGCCATCCTAACTACAGCAAATCAGACTGGAAAGGGGACAAAAGAAACCACACAGCCCTCACCACAGGATCTTCATCCCTCTTCCTGTTTTGTGAGAGTTCCAGTTGCTTTCCCATCTCTCCTTCTTCTTTGCATGCCTCTTCCAGCCCTCTCACTTCAAAATACCCAGCTGAGCCCCTGTCTGTGGATGAAGTTCTTTACAGCTGTGCCTGTGGCTTTTCCCTGCAGAGGCAGTAATTTTAATTATCTGCTTTCTCTCACTGATTTGCAGAGCCTAATGACCATCACTGGCTCATTAATACACACACACAAGTAAGTGTCCAAAAATATTCTCTAGTGCACAGCACACATTTTCCCTGTGAGTATTTTGGTTCTTTGGGAAGATGTTTCTGTGTTCTCCTGCATGAGCCTTGTGCAACATGGATTGTCCTGGTTTTCAATCAATACTGGAATAAATATGAATGTGAAACTGTGGCAGGAAGAGCCAAGTGGCATGTGGGAATGGAGTGAATATCAGCTTGGTCTCCCTCCTGAATCCAGGGGTTTAGAGAGCCTGTAAAAGATGTAACACCCCACAGCCACAGAGGGCAAAGTGCTCTGCTGCCTCCTCACATCTCATGTCAGCTCACGTGCACTTTGTGGCTCCAGCCTGTGAAATAAAAGAAATGCCATTTAGAAACTGTTAATACAGGACCAATCTGATTAGAAACATCATCCTGCTTGAACTGATGCACTTACCATGAGCCAAAATCCCTGCAATAAAACCAAAGCCCTCTTCCAAGCTCAGGTAAGGGAGGAGAAACAAGACGCAAGAACTGCCTTCTGAGATATCATTCCCTCAACTTTCATCAAAGACCAAAAATTCCAGTTATACTGACTAAATTTTTTTCCACATTGACTGTTTTTTTCTTTTCCAGCACATTTGGAAAAGAAATCCCACGGCAGACACAGAGATCCTGGCTGAAGAAGAGGTCTGATTACCATGAGCATTGAAGAGGAATGATTTTAAAAAGCTGAAAACAGTCAGTCTAAATAATTCTCTTTTTTTCCTTCTCAAATATAGAACAATTTATTAAGGCGACCTTATATGCATTTAACCATCTGAATGGCTGTCTTTTTCTGTTGGAAAAAAAAAAGAAATACAATATTCTAGTTCCAAACCAATATCTCCTGCAGTTCATTTCCATATGCAGAGGAAAATAACCTTCATGCTTTCCTGGCTGATGTTCATCACACCCTTCCTTTGGCCCACTGGAATTTCAGCAGAAAATGCCAATGAAGGACTTTCCAGAAGACAGGTTCAGGAAGTTTTCTGTGCTCTAACACAAACTGTCATCATCCTATATAAACATAACAGTCAAGGTATAAAGCCCAGCAAAACCAGACTCCAAAGACACATTTTTTTTTTCACTGTCATTTTCAC
This sequence comes from Trochalopteron elliotii, assembly GCA_024734555.1. Taxonomy (NCBI): domain Eukaryota; kingdom Metazoa; phylum Chordata; class Aves; order Passeriformes; family Leiothrichidae; genus Trochalopteron; species Trochalopteron elliotii. The sequence continues at coordinate 317,484 of JANPWX010000382.1, forward strand.
TCCTTCAAGAAAGGTAATTGACTTTTCCAGACCAGTTTATTCTTTGTCATCAATTTTATACCATGCCAGGTATGACAGTTTGTTCAAAGGAGATAAATTGAGATGTCAACATATTTTCCATTTTTGAGAGTGTAAAATGTAAATATTTAATGAGTACATTTAGAAACGCCTACATCTGTGCTTGATTTATTTCCTAATGTTGTCAATACATTTTCCTTATACTTTGTTTCGTGTATTGAGCATCCTCCTCCACTCTTTTCTTTCCAAATTTCTTCAGCCTGCCAGTGCCAGGACTGAGACACCTCAACTGTAAAGTCTCAGGCAATGGCTAAGAGCTTCATTTTTGTCTTCCCAAATTAAATATGCCTGGGGATGTCTTGGAGTGCCACAACTGCAATGTGCACAGATGCAATAAAGCAGAAATGACCAAATGTAACAAAGCAAAAGAGAAAGGAATCTTATAATTTTAATTTTAGCATTAGCACAAAAAAGCTGTGATCTGACCATGAAAAGGAGCCTTTTTTATGGCCACTGGCTCAGTCCCAAATCTTCCAGGTTCATCATAATTACATAAAAAAAAAGAAAAGTCACATCCTCAAAATTTAGGTTATGGATATTCTGGGACTCTTGGAAACAGGGTGCATGTTTGATATTCTAATCAGTTGGTTAATGGAAGCTATCTGTTCAAAATTTATTTGCATAACTACACAAAATATTTAAACAAAGTATTTAGTTGCTTGCAACACCTACTAAAGAGATGACACAATCTCCTTTTGAACCCTAAAACACAAAAAGCAAGCTATTAAAGCTCTCCATCAATTACTAGCTCAAAATCACTTCAGAAAGAATTTCTTCTCATCTCCAGCAGTATCTTTTATATAATCTTCTTTGTGCAAGTTTAAATATATTTTAAGTGGCGCATCAGCAACTCCTACTTCCAACAGCTCAACTCACCAGGCAGAAAAATACCTTTGAGAGCTGAAAAGCTTCTGCATTTGCTAAGGTGGATGTGAATACACGTGAAGAATACTTCTGTAGGAGACATAAATATATGTAATTATTTAATGAGTGATAGGACACACACCCACAGGGATTCTAGAGGACAAAGCACTGGAAACTGGAAACATGCACTGGAAAATGCTGCTGGCATCAAGGACATCTTTCCCCTGCCTATTAGCACTAAAAAGAGATTCTAGGCACTCAGATATAATCCTAAAAGCCATTCCCCAAGTCTCTACACCCAGATTCAGTTTCAATTCAATCCTTAGAGTGAAATTCCAGCACTGAAAGGTCAATGGAACTACTTCCCTTGGCTTCAGGGGTGGCAAAGCCTCCCCCTACATCATTAATCATTATCATTGGTCATCCTCCTGATTCAGAACAACCTGTCAGGAAATGGGAACAAAGCCTATAAACACCTTTCATGTTGTTCCCATGTTCTTCACTGCAGCAACACATGAATGATACATGTGGAAGGAACACAGCAGGTACAAAATGGGAGAGAAAAAAAGACAAAGAGAAAAGGGAGAAAGAAGCTTCACATTTGATATTTTACACTATTATGCAAGTGCTGAGAAAAGAAAATGGTTAGGGGTATTCAACAAGCAGTTATTTGGGAAGTTTTTTGGATTGGTATGGAGAGGGGAAATGAAAAACAGGCTCTCTCTGATTTTTAGACACACAAGGTTCATTTTTCTCTGAAGTGAGCCCTGAAGAATATAAAGAATATTCACAGAGCATTGCAAACATCTCCAGTGCTACACAAAGCAGAGTCCCACCCCAAACAGACAAGGACATGCAGGCAACTTCTTTCAGAGTGAGTCACTGGGACTCATTAGGAAACAAATTATCCCCATGGCCATCAAGCAGATGGTCTGGATGACCATCAGGCCATTCTCATCAGGAGGAATCCCCACCAGACTCCACAGAGCTGGGGTGCTTGTCTCTGTGCTGTCATCAGGGACCTGGGGCTAGAAAACCAAATAAACAAAGTTTGAGGATGGCACACACAGGGATGGAACAGCAAATAGCAGCAGCTAGGAGTGAGCTGAGGACAGGAAACAGCAGCAGAATGACACAGGCAAATATTAAGTCAAACAAAGATCAAAAAAGGATGCCTGACATCCAGAATGGAGGATTCTATCTGGAGAAGCTTTGATAACACCCTGAGAAGAGTGTTGTGAGGGCACAGGATTTGAGTATTTATTTTTAGATAAGTGGTCCAAAAAACAAACAAAACCTTGCTCAGCTGGACTCACAATACTAGTTTAAACACAAATAATCTACCTTTGTAATTTTCAGGTTTTTCTGTTTGTTTTAATTTTTTTTTTAATATTAGGTTGATCTCAAAATGCAAATGACCTTTTAAAAGAATCCCCACCTTGAACCTGGTCCTGTCATCTCTTTTTCATCTGCACTATTCACTAAATTTATCCTTTGCATAAATTGTAAGAATTTATTTGTACATTTATTTATGTATTTGCAGAGTTTTAGTGCCCTAAACTCTCTCCATTCAATTAATAATGTCCTCAGGTAGAAAATGCTATCTGCTGTTCATTCCCTTAGCTCATCAGTAAGAAGGGGAGCATATGGGGACCAAAATACAGGCCAAGGATGTAGAAAAGAGCCTTCAGAATTGGCTCTTCAGCCTGGAGGAGCAGCTGATGCACCCTCATAAAATGTCTCTGAAGAGCAGACAACAGCACTAATGGGATAGAACTGCTGGGAACAGCTCTCCTCCCTCCCCAGCACACATCTGCTGAAGAACACACAGCAATCACTCCCCTTGTACTTGAATTCATCACACAGGAGCTGAGGGTGACTGGAGATCTCCCTCTGCATGTTCCTGTGGTTTGGTCTTTGCTGTGCTCTCTGATCTCTCTGTGCCCCATTTCCTAAATGAACAGAATCATTCCTTTCTTCTCATTGCTCTTCTCATTCTCCTATTGCTTTCACACAGAACCTGCTCTGTCACTGGGTTATTGTACTTCCTGCTCCCCATGGGACAGTTCCTTGTTCTCCAAGACAGTTCTTCCCTTAGAAGATGCTCCACACTGCTCCTCCTTTCTTGCAAAGTTCCTTTTCTCCTCTCCTTCCTTCTGAAATCACTTTATTTATCTTCTTCCACACTCATCTCCCTTTCCTTCCTAAGGGCTCCTGATCTTCACAGGCAGGACCAACCAGGACTGGACCAGGATATTCCTTCTGACTCTCCTGCCAGGCTCCACCTTCACCTGTGGCTCTCCAGAGAGTGTAAGGCAAAACTGCCAAGGAATCTTTTGCATTCTGGATGCCTTCATAACCAAGAGGGTGTTTTGATACAGCTGAGATTCAAACTTCAGGGATGCTGACAGCCCTTTCATTCCTCTAAGCAAGCACTTCAGGTCTGGATCATATACAGACAGAAAAGAGGAAGAAAATGATGATTTATTTTTCACGAGTGAAACACAACTACTGGCGCGTGAGACACAACCGAAGTAATAAGTTTCTTTCTCATATATTTATGAACTGGCACTTGTTCATGGCAAGAGGAATATATTCTGTAGGAAAAATGATGAGGTACTCAGAGCATCAGTCCCAGCTTTGCCAGCAAAAGAGGAGCAAAGGACACAATCTCTGTGCAGACAAGGAAGCTGCTTCCTTCCTCACAGCCAGTGCACCTGAAACAGCAAACACAACAGGTTTGCACAGGAGCCTCCTCCAGCTCCCCTCAGATCCTTCCTTGGGGATTGTTATCCCTGGGCTGGAGGTTGCCAAGGATGATGTAAAAGCAAGGTGGCATTTTGAGCAGCAGGTCTGTCCTAGAGGACCTGGTAGAGGAGAGGTGTCAGACTGAAGTAAATCTTAGTAGAAGCCCAAATAATATAATAAATTTACATTCATAGAATCACAGAGTTAGAAGGAACCTTTTAAGGACCATCACACCCTGCCATGGGCAGAGACATCTTCCACTACCCCAGGCTGCTCCAAGCCCCAAAGTCCAACCTGGCCCAGGAGCCCAGGAGCTCCCAGGGAGCAATTACTTCCCAATATCCAATCCAAACACACTCTTTGTCAGTGGGAAACCATTACCCCTTGTCCTGGCACTCCAGGCTCTTGTAAAGAGTCTCTCTCCATGCTTCTTGTCAGCTCCTTCAGGTCCTGGAAGGTCACAACTGGGTCACCCCAAAGCTTCTCCTCTCCAGGCTGAACAATCCCAGCTCTCCCAGCCTTTCCTCCCAGCAGAGCTGCTCCAGCCCTGGGATCATCCTGGAGCCTCCCCTGGCCTCTCTCCAGCAGCTCCAGGTCCCTCCTGTGCTGGGCCCCAGGGCTGGGGCAGCTCTGCAGGTGGGGTCTCACCTGAGTGCAGGGGCAGAGGGCCAGAATCCCACCCCCCCTCAAATTGTTGCCTACACTTAATTACAGAAAAAGAAGAGAAAAAAAGAGCTAAATATTGAAATCCAGGTTATGTGTAGCAACTTGGAGGCAGAATGTTGCAGGGGAAAACCCTTTCTTTTTCTTACCCTCTCCAGTTCTGCTGCAGATGAAAACTTCAGAGGCATCATTTTGTCACACCAAAGGCAAACAAAACATGGCTGTCACAAGCCAGAAGTGCCACAATCTGCATCAAAATCAACAATTCAACTTATTTCTGCTTGGTGATTCTGTTGGTCACTCTGTTTTAGCATCCAGAGACTTGAACTGAGCTGGGATGTGGCTGCACTGGGTGTGTACAAACACCCAGAGAATGTCTAATCCCAGGAACTGAAGTGGAATCAAGGACAAAATGAAATCTGGGGTGGTTTCAGTGGTTGCTTTCCACCACAGTGTTTTTGCACAGAGTTGGAAAAAAACAAAATCCGTTTTTTGAGGTGTTGGAAGGTCCATACCAAGAAACTCTCTCCTCACACTGGGCTATTTTCGAGGCTGATTCCTGGGGCATGCTTGGAAATCCCAAGTTCAGCTGTGGTATTAACCCCCCTCCTACAGAGAGAGACACAAACAAACAAACAAAACTAAACAAAACCCTTTGGTTTAAAAGCAGCAAATCTGGAAAGGACACAAAACGATGAAATTGGAAAAATCAACTAAAGGCCACCTCAACACCTCACGGGAAAACATAGTTCAGCTTAATAGGCTTTATTAATGATTTTTTTAGGAATTTAATATTAGGCTTTAAATTTTTAATTACAAGAAATATGGAGAAGTCAGATCTGCAGGTAATGAGAATTCACAGCCAGAAAGCATCCATTTTTCATTTCTTCTGGTAGTTTGTCTCAAAGCTCCTCAAACTGTTGTGATTTTCCCACTGCTGACACACAGCTCGGGGACAAATACTCGGGTTTGTCATCTGAAAATCCTGTCAATAGCACAGGAAGTCCAGAGAAAGCCAGTCAATAAAAAATCTGCAAGAGTTTCAGGCATTTTCTGCACATTGTAAATGTGTTTGAAATGCTGCCTTGAAGGTTTGGCTTATTGAACACCACTTTTTTAAGTGTTCTGTTCTGGTTTTAGCTTATCAAATTAGGTGTATTTGCTGTTAAAAATGTGCCAGCAGTAGCACTTTGGTGTTGGAGGATCTGTGGCATCACAGGACTGTGGGGCTGGGAGAGACTTTGCTACACCATCTAACTCATTTTTCCACCTAGGATAAGTGGGGATCTTTTCTGACTGATGCTCTGAAGGAACAGCAGCAATTCTGGAGAATCTACCCCTAGACAAAAATTAAAAATAATGTGGTATTTAATTTTTCTCACCACCAAATTACTGCACTTGTCTCAGGACTTCCATTTCTAGACTGAAAGGTTTGCTGCTTTGTGGGTTTTTTCCCATCTGAAATAGAGAACAAGCTACTGTGAAGTTTCTTTCATATGGACAGTGTCTTACCAAAACTTGTGACTTGTTATTTTCAGGTTAACTGCAAAGCATAATTCTTTCTTTTTTTACTGCGTGGCAGAGTTCAGTCTTGCAATTTTTGTCCTGTTCAGCCAGGAGGTGCAGCCTCAGGTACAAAAACTGGGTGTGCTCTCCTCAAAGAGATCCAGATTTTAGTATCAGCTGGACCAAACTACAGGAACTGCAGCTGGCTGCATAAACTGCTCTGGAAGGCACTCAGCTTTTGCCATCTGCATATTTACTACCAATGCCATCATGCTTTATTCAAAAGGATTAATACAGACAGGGTACAGCCCTGGGAACAGACCTTCCAAAGGGATGTCATGCATGGTTCAGTCACACATGTTGGAGCAGTCTAAACACACAGTGGCAGTGCCAGTACTTTTATCAACTGTGCTCATAATCACCTGAAAACTTACCCTCAATTCTGAGACAGTGTTTTTTTCCCACAAAGCTTTTGATTTGCATGAACCATCTCCCCTGCTGTTTCAAAGGAGAATTTCAGCATTAAAGCACTGGTACTTCCCACCCTGGGTGTCTGTCCCAGCCAGTTTCCCAGCAGTGAGCTGAAGCCCTGCTATGGCAGTGAAATTCTGCGTGCCAAACCAGAGCTCCCTGTGTGGAAACAGGAATATCCATGAGGTTTAACAGCAGGGGCAGAGCCATCTTAATGATGCCTTATCTAAACACAGGCTGTAGAGTCACTCATGCAGCTTTCCCAATCAATGCATAAAATCTTTTAAAAAATACCTATTTGACAAAAGATTCAGTTAAATTCCCTGCCACACCAACACCTCTGCAGGCAGATCCAAAGGAATGTGCTGGTTTTGTTTCCCCATGCAGTGAGTTGAGAGCAGAGGTCTCTGACAGACGTTTCTGCTGTAGCATCTCTCCAGCTCAACATTTTGCCTTTAAATCTCATAAGGCCATTTCCTTTCTGACACACCTGTGGCAGACACTTGGGAATGCTGCAGGGCCCTGGTTTGGCTTTCACCTGTCTGACACTGGCTTGGAGCAGACCTGATGACCTCAGGGTTGTTGGATCAAGACAATCTGAAGGTGTTTTGAAAACAGTTCAAGTTCTCCAACATTGATATAATTGATTTTTAACTGGAAGAAGAGAAGAGCAATTGTTTAAACTAGTCTAGCTTGACACAAAGCCAGGGGTGGATTTGCTGAGGTCAGGGCAGTGGAGAAAGGGTGAAGGAACAGGGCAGGAATGACATGGCCAGGAGCAGCAGCTCCTCTGTGGTCAGGGCTGGTGCAGGAGCAGCTGCCAGAGCTGCCACAGCACTGGATGGCCAAGGCCCCACGATCACAGCACACATCCCAACACACTCACCAGCAAACTGCCCCCTCACACTGGAGAACAAAGGCCCCTGAGGCTGCCCACAGGGGGATTTGGATCAGGCATCAAACCACAGACTCACAGAATCGTTCAGTTTGGAAAAGACCTTTAAAATCACCAAGTCCCATCAGTTCAGCACCACCATCCTGTTCACCATCAAACCATGTCCCCATATCAAGACATTTTTTGAACACTTCCAGGTGTGACTCCACCACTGCCTTGGGCAGTCTTCTCCAGTGCTTTACAACCCCTTCCATGAAGGAATTTTCCTAATATCTCATCTAAATTTCCCCTGGCACAACCTGTGGCTGTTTCCTCTTATTCTGCTGCTTGTTAAATACACCAAAATAAACTCTGAGGAAAAATGAAGAGTAATAAAAAGTAAAGATTTGGGTTGAATGCACTAGTAATCCATTGTGGCATCTATTGAAACTGGAAGAGCATAACAGAAAGAAGATAATTTGTGGGCTAGTAGGAGAGTATTGCATAAAGGCTGACATTTCAGGAAAGGAAACATTCTGAAAGTGAAGAACAGTCTGTCTCTCCATGGGAAAATACTTAGTCTGTGTTATTTCTGATACCATTGTCTGCTTTGGCTTTTAGGAAATGCATTTTCCTATGTTTACGAATTTTAGAGTTTTGCATTATTTAAATACATGGAGAAGCATCTTGAACCCTTGATCTCTAAAAGCATAATTACTCTCTTGACTGAACAACTTTTATGATTGTTACTGAGCTTCTAAAATCTTCTAGTCTCTCACCTGTGGATTCTTGAAGGAAAAGTCAGTTGGTTTACAGTGGCTCATGTCCAAATGCCTCTTCCTTCAGTCACATCCCCTCTCCTTCCCCACATTCCTCCTATTCTTCCCACCCACCACCATTTTCCTCTTGTCCTCAGCAAAATACACTGCTGCACACTTCCTGCTCTCCATGGACGTGAAGGAAAATTGGCTTTTTTTTGAGTTTTTTTTTAATACCCTTGTCAAAGACACAGCAACACAATTCCAGTGGCTGCTTGACATTAGTTAATCCTATCATCTAATTAGACTCAACTGTAATATGAAAGAACAGAGTTTATTCATTAATCTTCCCATTCCCTTGACAAGCAAAAAAATCTGAAATCAATACCAATGGTGAAAAGCTTTGTGTAGAATACTAAAAATATCAAGGTATGCCAATATTTCTTGATCAACCTGTACAAATTAGAGCCAAAATAGTTGGCTGTGCCCCATATTCACGTGTGACCAGGCAGCTGATTTTTAATAAAATAAAAGATTTCTACTTCTACATCATTAAGATGCAGATGTTAAATACTTTATAGCTGACAGTGGGATCTTTGTCGGAGTCCTTGTTATAGCCTCTGTTTTTAAGATTTATCTCATGGTTTATGCAAATAGCCAGGCACACACAAGTCATTCCAAAAGCTTGTCTTGAGTGTAGGTGTGTTTGGGTTGGGTTAGATTCAGCAGATCAAAATGAAGAAAAACATCTCCAGTGACATTCTTCACAGGAGCACAGAACAGGAATGGGTGAACATCAAAGACAGAAGGGAAAGAACCGGGGATTTTATTTTTAACCACAAAGACAGAAAGCCCTAAACCAGATATGCTGGGAAGACTATGAGGATTTTTATCTTCCTCTCAGGAATAAAATCTGCTGGACAGACCTGGCATGGAGATGACTCAGAAAATCTCTTTGTGGGTACTGCTCTTCCACAACTGCACAAATGTCTACATCAAAAGGGGTGTGAAGGAACAGTGCTTGCAGGACAAGAAGGCTGCCAGGGATCTGAGCTTCTAGAATCCATAGCAACACAGAAGTTTTTCATTTCTGCAGTGTTCCTTTCATTTCCTGGAGTTTTCCACCTTTACAGGACAGTGTCTCACAGCTCAGTCTAGAAATTATACAAGACCAAAGGCGTTTCACGAGGGTCTGTGTGTTTGTAACACAGCCCCTGTCATTCTGGTTTCCAAAGATACAGCCAGTCTTCAGAGGAGTACCTAGAAGAAAGGCAGTGTTTGTTAATATAATTTCATGGCAAAGATGCCTTCTCATGTTTATACATTAAATCATGAAAACAACTGCTACATATGGCATCCAAGAGAACTGAACAAATTAAATTCCTTGTTTTGACATATTTTTGGTGTGAAAAGAAGGAACCAGTATCTTCACAGGAAACAATCTAAAGTCAACAGCTACCCACCACTAAGAACTCAATCCTACTATCTTTGCATTCCCAGTGGCTCCTTTGAAGCTTCCATTCACCTTTGAAATTCCTATATCAAAGCAAAATTTGTATTTTAAAAGACCTTCAATTATTCTGAAACTTAGTTAATAGAATCACCCTCTCCTTCCACCAGCCAAACACAGAGACTGACAATGCAGTGGCACAGCAGGAGTTTAAGGGTTGCTGGAACAAAATTACTGTTCTAATGATGATTACTTTGCTGTTATGTCTGTTACAAAAGGAGAATTTTGAGAGGCTGTTGATCCTTGAAATTTGTTCTTTCATTGTTGTAGGAGTTACCACAAAGATTTCTGCCTGTGGGGTTATTTGTCACTATCTCTCATAAACAAAACTCATGTCTGAAGTTAAATGTACAAGAAAAAAAAGGCAGTTAGGAACCTGAGTATGCCATGATGTCTGAGAGATGTGGATATTCAGAATCAAGAGCTTCTCAAAAGTCTCACCTCCAAAACAAAACCAATCTCAAAGTACTGCTCTAAGGCTTCAAGTGTCAGAGCTAAATTAAAAGCAAAAATACGGAGTGCTGTGCCTCATCACAAAGTGATAACAAGCAGCTTGTTTACACCTCTAACCTGTAGGACAGGGCTTCCACCTGCTCTGGCTGCCCAGCTCACTCTGCCACTCTCCAGAGCTCTGCTCCCCATCATTTCCAGGAGTGATGCTCCAAGCTGCACATCAGCACATTCCAAGCCTTGCTGCAGCCTTTCACTGGTGGTAGCAATGCCTGGACATTCCCAAATCCTCTTTGCTGTGGATACCTCGCTGCTGGAAATAGCTCCCCTCGTACTCAGACTTTTTGTTTTCAGTGCTGGAGGTGGGTGGGCTTTGTGCCCCAGCCCAAGGAGAAGTTGCATGTGGGAATTCCCATTGCCACACGTCACCAGGGCACCCCAGTGCCTGGAGCTGACCCAGCAGGGAACTCCCCCCTCAAACATTTTGGCCCAGCATGAACAGCTGGAGTGGGCTGAATATTCCCTGTGAGGCTGCTGTGCAGCTCTCTGCCTTAGGTGTGGATGTGACAGGTCAAGATGAAAAGAGGGAAGGTCCTGCTCTGCAGTAATAAGGGAAAGGAGCCACCACAAAAGGACAAAACCAGTTCCAGCTAAAGGGTCAGGGATTCCTGTGTGGATCAGCACCTGCATTTAACCTGGGGCTGACCAAGCAGCTGTCTTTTTGTCTGGATGTCTGTGAAGTTGGGAAAGAAGGGTGTGGAGGGGAGAAATCTCCTTTTCTCCTTAATCCAGAAAAGTGTCTCAGGCCATCATCAAAATACCATTCATTAACTTACTGTGGGGGCAACTCCTCTAACCAGGGGTGGGGATACAACAAGTAAGTAGATGACCAACTTGAGCCAGAACAGGAGATTTTCCATGGCTGAAAGGGCTGGACCATCCCTGGGTTTGACACTCCTGGAGGTGCTGCTGCTGGGCTACCAGGCTGCTCAGGATTTGCTCTCCAGGGGAAAGGGAAACAATGGGCACGCTAAGACCAGCACAGTCTTACTGGGAGTTGGGGAGGACCACACTCTTCTACCTGAACGTTCATCATGAGATTACAGGCTGCTTTTCCAAGTTGTCTGGGCTCCTGGTTTCAGAGATGTCTGAGCAAGGCCACTCAGCTGATGCAAAACAAGGCAGCTGCTACTCCAGAACCCCTGGAGGTGTTGCTTCTGCCCTGAAGTGCTCTTTTATTTCTGCCACAGCATCCAGATGGCACATATGATGCTGCAGGAGTGTGGCACTCACCTTCCAGCACCTGGTGCAGGCTGCTGATGTCCCCCATACCAGAGTGGGAAGAAAGAGGAAGGCACTGGTTTTACCTCTTGACAAAAAGCAGACTGTGCTCCTGCCCTGAGCGTGGAAAGGTGTGGGATAATCCCAACCACACACCCACAGGGGCTGCAGGACTGCAGGGCAGAGGGCTGAGGACAGGGAGAAACTGCAGCCAATCCTGCCGTGGGCAGCTGGGTGGGAGCAGGGGAGGAGGTGTGAGGGGTCACAGCCTCTGGCAGCCAGGAGCTCACCTGGGCTGAAACACCAAACAGGACCTGCCTGACGTGGATTTTGGAGGGGTTCCAGTCTCACCTGGAGGAAGAAGAGGAAGGGCACTCCCTCACCAGTGAGCTGCTGATTAATCAGGGGAGACAAGTGCCAGCCCTGCTGCTGTAATGGGGAGAGGCATCTTCCAGCACTTTCCTCACACATTTGACATCTCCCATGGCACTTAACCTGACAGGCCACAGGCTCACTCTGCTTCTGCAGAGAAAACATCAATACAGAGTAACACCTCCCAGAGCTGTCAGGCACCAGCACCAGATACAGTGTTCTCCCTCCTGACCTCTATGAGAAACAAGCTTCTGAAACATCCTATCTTGTTGGATTTTAAGAGGAGATAGAAATTAAAGTTATAAATACTCTGCTAAGTACAAACACAAAAAGGGAAAGTGTGAAAAACCTTAATGCTGATGGAAGTTAAGGCAAAAATGAAGATCAGGATGACAGGAAGGAAATATTTAAAAACAGAGAAGGGTGGAAAGGGCGATTGTTGAATCCTGAAGCATAAAACATGATAAGGATTTTTCAAACAATCTTAATATAAAGATAATGGAAATTTTCCAGGTTGCAGTGGAAGCTCTTGCCTGTAGAACAATATGTCCACAGTGAGATACTTTTAGAATTATTTTTTTTTCTGAAACTAAAAGACTAAAAGATAATTAATACTCTATTGGGGAAGACAGAAGGTACACTTCAAAAACAACCTCTTCTTCTTGCCTCCATCAGCTGACTTCCTGGAGTGCTCCATTTGTCTTTAAGTGGACTCTTAGAGAATCCTGTTGAAGGCTTAAGAGCCCTCAGTAGCACCTTTTCATCTGCTTACCCTGCTGCCTGCTTTAGGCATCTGCAGCAGAGTCACATGTTTGAATTAAAATGTCATCTCCCTGCTCCTCCTCCTCAGCACTCAGGTGACTCCTCCCATGGCACAGCACTCGGACTGTTGGGATTTATGACCCAAAGTGTGAGAGGGTTTTTTTTTTTCTTTTCAATTCTACACAACAAACAAATCGACCAAGATCTTCTCACTCCTTCCAGCCACTTCTGGAGCTTACTTTTCTCTCCCCATCTTTCCCTCCCCGCCGTTGTGCTCACAAAGAACAGAGAAGGGAAATATTGAGATGGGGTGATAAGGCAGGGACAAGAGCCAAGCTGATGAGTGGGAGAAAAGCACCAAGTTAATTTTACCTAAGACAGGGCCAGAAGCAAGTTTAGGAAAGAGCTCCCTGGACTCATCCCTACCACACTGCTTCAAGACTCAGCCCTGCAGAAGGGAGCAGCTATTCAGCTACAGGAGGCTCTCTATTTTCCCTGTCTATTTAAATGATATTTATGACTCTGGCCTAAAAGGAACCATTCCCTTACCTAATCCCTGACTGCAGGAATAGCCACAGGTGCTGAGGGCAGAGCTGGGCTCTATGAAGCTCAGCTAAGGAGAAGGGCATGCAATTCTTTCAGGCATTGACTGTTCCACTTACAGCACTGATTGGCTGTTAATCTTCAAAACAATTCATCTTTCTCATGCTTATTGATTAACAAAATGTAGACTCCCTGACAGTGACATTGTTGCTGACCTTGGGAATTGTTTTGTGGATGCCAAAAAGGCAAGATAAGCCCCACTCCCTACAGCTGTCCTGTCAGGAAACCTCACTTGACTGCCATGCTTCCAGTTTTTGATTTTCCATGATGACATGGAAAAAGGATTTGTGCGGCTGGCACGGCACAGCCAGAGCAGCTACAACCCCTTGCTCTGTTTCCAGGTGAGTATTCCTGTGAACCACCTTGAAATAAATGGAGTTGCCTGCTGTGTCAGAGATGTTTATCTCTAAGGAATGTTGCTCTTATTGAAAAAGCTGAGTGAAAAGAGCTCTCTCATGAATCTGAGAGTGGAAATTAGACTTGTTGCCTTTAGATTAAACCACTCCTAATTAACCTTCCAATTAACCTCACATCACTCCTTTGAACAAGACCATAAATACAAATGTTACTACATTCCCTTTTATCAGAGAAGAGACTCTGCTAGATGGAATAATGATAGATGGCCATAATCTACAGAGAATTATATTAGCAAGAGTTTCAAGCTCTGGTCTCAGTCCCCAGGAGGAGCAGAGAGGGCACAGCTGCTCTGGCAAGCACAAAACACAAAGCACAAAGCACAGAATTTTCTCCTCAGAGTTTTGCAAAGTGAACTCTGAGATGCAGAATCACTTGAAAATACTGGCCACATTTGCCAGGTTTAAAGAAAACCTGAGCTGAAAAACTATGCCGTGGAGAAATTAAGGAAACCAAACAAAACCTAACCAACCCAGTATCCATCAGACAGGAATCAATGAATCTGCAACAACAAGGCAATGCTCCAAAGGAAATCGTCCTCTCCCTCATGTGAGGAGGAGCAGTTCTGCTCCAGAGGACATTTTTTTAAGTGATTCCCAATATGCTGAAACATCCTTTTCTCCTTATCCTTACCCAGAACAGCCCCTGTCTTTTTGCCTTCTCAAAGACTTTTTTTCCCTGCCCTGTGTGAAAAGTTCTCTCTGTTAGAGACAATGTTGTGCTGAATGTGCAGGTGCTGAGAACGGATATTGTTTAAAACCTGGAAATAACTCTGTGTGAACTTTCAGTTTGTGAACCTTAACGTTTTCAGTACCAGGGTTTTTTTCCCTCACTTTTTGGGCTGGGTGTCAGTGCTGTCTTAGGTTGCAATACAAGATGTAACCAGCAGTATGTATTCTGTTACCATCTGTTAAAACCAGGTGGGGCAGTGTTCTTTATCTCTTCCACCACCCACCCTCCCTCCAGGGGATATCTGCTGTCCATGGGCCATCCAGGCTCACTGCAGGGCTGATACAATTCCATCATCCCACTGGGAGATGCTCCACCCAGGGGAGGAGCCCAGCATTCCTACCTGGATCAAACCTGAGATTCAGAACACCAGCACAGCCTGTGTGCACTGGATTGGCAGAGGAAGAGCAGACCCATCTCACCACCACTGGACCTTCAGAGGAAAACTCCACCCTTCTACAGGATCATTGCTCCAAGAGAACCACATCTGTCACTGCAGGAGGACTTGACTGGACTGCTCCCAACACCCTGACCAACAACAGGGTGTCAGGTCGTGCTCTGATCCTGTCAGTGTTTTTGCTTTTTGTTTTTTTGCTTTTTGTGTACTACTACATTTTTATTTTAATTTTCCTAGTAAAGAACTGTTCTTTGTATTCCCATATCTTTGCCTGAAAGCCCCTTAATTTCAAAAATAATAATTTGCAGGGGGGAGGAGGTTATATTCTCCATTCTAAGGGAGGCTCTGGCTTTCCCTGGCAGACACCTGTCTTTCCAAACTGAGACACATGTTAAGCTAGGTAGTGGAAAGGCTTAAAGTTTAGCTCTAGAAGTAGTTATAAAGGAAGTAAGAAGTTTTAAGGTACAGTAATGTAGGTTTGTGTGGCATTATATGATTGGTTAAGAAGATCCACATCTGCAAAATGTGTAAAACAAAATAATTAACAACTGGTTTAAAGAAACGAACAAACTTTGTGGCAGTAGTTTATTGGCTAATAAATCTTTAAAAGGCATTGTAGCTAAAGATCTTGTGACCTCTGGCTTCTGATGTGAAGACATCCATTCTCACCCTCTCATGAGACTGGAAGAAGATAAGAACAATAAATCATCCTTTTAACACATCTCTTCAGTGGCCCCAAATATCCCAATACCAGTGAGTTGGGAAGTGTCCATTTCATTTAAATCCTACTAACCAATGTGTCTTTTGTGTCACAGCAGCCTTTTCCCAACAGATTTAGGCTTGCATTACCTTTTTGAACATGTATTTATACGTACATGTTTGACTCCTCTTCCAGGACTAGAACTGCCAAACTCATACCAAGAGAAATGTCTCATTTAAATCCATCTCTGCTCACTTTCTCCAGCAAAAGGAACCAGCAGTGGACATAAGTCTGGAGAAGAATTTAAACATCGCTCAAGCTACAGTGAAAGGTAACAATTTTTAATCCTCACACTGATTTTTTGGGCAGCACTCTGGCAACACTTCATTTTCCCACACAATAATTCAAAATGCCTGAGTATTTTCTCTTGCTTTTCCCTAGCTTCCAATTCAAGCCAGGAATGTTGTATCCTAAAAAAACAAGAGTGATGCTAGGATACATTACTGTGCTGCCACAGCAGCTTCCCAAGAATGTGCACCTGTATCTTCCTGTGCACAGAAATAACCACCCTCACACAGGCACTGGGAATTCTGAACATGTGGATAAAGCTGGGAATGAATAAAAAGGCTGAGAAAGAAAGAAGAGGAACAAAATATCCATTTTACCAAGGAATATTATCTTCTTTTTTTTTTTTTTTTTTCTTCAGAAGAAGAAAACCCCAAGTTCTCTACTAAATTTGTGTCTCTGGACTGAATTTGAAACAGCACAGCCACACAGCCATTAAAACTGGCAGAACAGCTGGAAAATCAGGCTTTTCAAAGAACACATGTGGCTCACTGGACAAAAACAGCTACCACAGGGAGCTAAAATAGTGGAGAAAAGAAAGAATACCTGCAGTAAAGGAGCTTCCTTAGTCCTGGGCTCAGCACTAGAGCCGAGGGCAAACACAGGATGGAAATCAGCTCTCCAGCCTATGTGAGCTGCCGGGCGGGATCTGCTGAAACAGGGATTCAGATGGAAATCCAGGCTATGACTTTGAAGAGTGCCTGTAAATATTAGCGTTTGCTTTTTCAGGTTCTGACACTTAAATAAATAGCCAGAAGTAAAATAAAGTTTGTGTACATTTTGGAATGTTTTGCAAAGAGCTCCAAAGATGAGAACAAGCATCCTTACAGAGGATGTATGGCCCTTACAGAGCATCAAAGAGAAGGGTTGAATGTTCTCAGAACAGAAGTAAATGCAGTACTTTCAGCCAAAGTAAAAATCAAATCTATTCATTATATATAAATATGTAGCTAACTTTCCATGGAGGAAGGTTTTTGTCATTCGTTTGCATTCAGTTAACTTGGGGCATTTTAAAAATTTAGAAACACAGATAGAGAAGGAAAAATTAGTTTCCAGTGGGAGAGAGGTCGTGCAGGATGCCACTGTAGCCAAATTCTGAATTCTGTGTTTTCCAAAGAACAGAGACTAAGCTCTGGCCTTCTCAGAATCAGAGATTATCACAGAATCCCAGGATGGTTTGGGTGGGGAGGGACATTAAAACCCATCCAGTGCCACCCCTGCCATGGGCAGGGACACCTTCCACTATCCCAGGTTGCTCCAAGCCCCAATGTCCAACCTGGCCTTGGACACTTCCAGAGATCCAGGAGAAGCCACAATGGCATTCCTGAAAGAATTGTCTCCATTATTTGGCTCTGCAGTCTGCCCTTGTGAAACTCACAATGCCCTTCTGGCTGTAGACAAAAACATGAACCCAATCTGGGGGTGATTTTAAAAAAGTCCACTCCTACCACTGCCTCAGCAGAGTCTTTATCTCAGCCTTGGAAATCCTCTCACAAGGCCATTGTCTGGCTTCAATCCTTTCACTCTTCCTTACCAGGGCTATTTTTGCATTTCTGCATAGGTTCTCTAATCTGAGCCTGCCTTTTGAGCTGAAGTTTCATCTTATTGCTTCTCCAGGAGTGTTCTGGTTGTGCTGAACAGATAAATGATGGCCACAGATAGCTACTTACCCAGACTATGTCAGCAAACCTCTGACTGCAAATGCAAAGCACTACAGGCAAATTTGGATTGAATTCAGGACGACCAGACACAGTTTTCATACAGTTATGCATTATTTTATGGCTGCTCATTATCTGGACTTATTTCTGCTTAATGCATATGGAGAATGAGATCATGAAGCCAGTCCTCTTACAAACAAACCTCCTGTGCTCAAGAACAAACAGGAATTAAATAGGGGGATTTTGTCTTTTTTTTTTTTAAGGATAACTGCAATATGCATTATAAGCATATATAGCACAGCCAATGTGATACTCAGGAGAAAAAGCAAAGGGATTCGCCTGCACTTCCAACAAATAAGGACAATTCTATCTTTGTTTTCGGCACAGACCAAAAGGAAAGAGAGAAAGTGGTCAGTGTTTTCTAGGCTCCACACTGCCACACTGCCCAGTCCTCAGACCATGGAATTATTTCCATTTTAAACATTTCATGGCCTCAGCTGCTTCTGAAGGAAGATTTTCTGTAATGTTAAATTTCCATCAAAAAAAATTTTTAAAGACAGCCCACCACGACCTCCCCAATAACACAAGAACTGCTTTCGTATCCAAAGCTAGATTACATTGGATATTAATATATAAGGAAGATCGTCTGTTCTTATGAATCTTTTGGAAGCTCTGCTAATTGTGGAGGGTAGAAAGAAAAATTTCTTTCTTGAATGAAATTTGGTCTTACAGTGAGAAGAACATGGGAGTCGGTGAAAATAATTTAAAAAGAGTTGAAAGGTGGTAAACTGGAAGTTTAAGAACAGAGCAGTTCTTCCAGTTTACCACCTTAAACTTCCAGTTGACCCCCTTTTAACACCTTTTAAGTTCTTTTCATTGATTCCCGTGTTCTTACTGTAATTAAGACCAAATTCCATTCAAGAACGAAATACTTCTTTGTACCCTCAACTCAACAATTTAGCAGAGCTTCCAAAAGACTCATAAGAACAGACAACCTTCCTTATATATTAAATATCCAGTGTCATCTAGCTTTGGATATGAGAGCAGTACTTGTGTTATTGGGGAGGTGGTGGTGGTGGTGGTCTCTCTTTTAAAAATCCCAGGTGATTATTTACCTGAAAGCTTTTACATCCTGAACCAGCACAGCCAGGAGAACTCCAGCTAGGAAGAGACAGACTGAAATAACGAGTGAAGGAGGATCACTGCAGACAATGGGATTGTCTAACACCAAGGAAATGATTTGGAGGAGAAAAAGGGGGGGATTTGGGTACTTTGTGTGTTATGAACTCCCACAGAATTAGAGAATCATGGAATATCCTGAGCTGGAAGGGATCATTGATCCAACTCCTGCACAGACACCCCAAAAATCCCACCCTGTGCTTCCCTGGGAGCCATGTCCAAATTTTTCTGGAGCTCCTCAGGGCCGTGCCCATTCCCTGGGGAGCCTGGGCAGTGCCCAGCACCCTCTGGGGGAAGAACCTTTCCCTGATCTCCAGCCTAAACCTCCCCTGACACAGCTCCAGCCCTTCCCTCAGGTTCTTGAGATTTTCACACCTTCCCAGTTTAAAATACAACCCATTTTGCATTGGGTATAAGTACAAACACATAGAGGAGGAAAACTGGCAAAAAAATCCATGTTACAGACATAGATATTTATAAAATGGACCAAAATATTTGTATTTCCTGCACTCTTTTAATTTCTCCCCTCATCCCTTTCTCCTCCTCTGTCAAGCTTAATTATTCTCAAATAACAGCAGGCTGAGAGGTTTTTCTGTTTCATCTGTGAGTCTTCCAGCCACAAGGATTTTGCTGTCCACTATTTTTGATCTTCCTACCATAATTTGGGCTATGGCAAAACAGAAATAAAACTCAAACTGAGCCAGAGGTTCTCAGCATGGGGGACCACCCAGGTCAGTCCACTCAATAGCACTGTCAGGTGTTCCTTCACCACCAGAACAACAATTAAATAACAAAATCAAGTAAGGAGAACATTTGAGGGATAACCTGGAAAGAACAGCCAGAGAATAAGTTTAGCTTATTGTTTCATGGAAACACATCTCATAATACTGAAAACTGCCCCATTCTCCTGCATTAAAACTTCACTATTACTGTTCTTGTGTATTTTGCTGATGCTGGGCTTTAACTTTCAGATGTGATGAGAATCTACCACACATAATACAAGAGCTTCTCTGGACACTCAGCCAATCTGATCACCAGGACATACACAGAACTATTAATATTTCATCCTGACATGTATTTTTAATCAAAAGATCTT
>JANPWX010000382.1:336948-369393 GCA_024734555.1 Trochalopteron elliotii
GCTGATGACAGGATGATTGATAAAAATTAAGAGAGATTATTGGTTTGATGGGTTTTTATTTTTTAATTTAAAAATTTTAAAAAATTAATTGCTTTTCACTTTTTCTGTGAAGAAATTTTGCCTGATATCCAAACTGACCCTCTCCTAGTGCAGCTCGAGACCATTGAGACTATTAGACAGTGCACCATAAATCAGAATTTTTACTTACCAGCCACATATTACTCACTGTGGTGAAAGAATTAAGTCTTTAGGGGTAAAAACCTCCAAACTATGAACTCTAGCAAGTCATATTTTTGGGGCTGATCAGAGCAGCTGTGCAGCAGCCCCACAGTCAGGGGCCAATCCAACCCCAAGCCCAGAATAATCAATTCCAAATTGAAGTGATTTGTCAAAGCAAGGTGGAAACAGGCACTGTTGGAGCTGGAGCACAACAGAGACATGGAGATGCTCCAAGGGCTGGAGCCCCTCTGCTCTGGAGCCAGGCTGGGAGAGCTGGGGGTGTTCCCCTGGAGAAGAGAAGGCTCCAGGGAGAGCTCAGAGCCCCTGCCAGGGCCTAAAGGGGCTCCAGGAGAGCTGGAGAGGGACTGGGGACAAGGGATGGAGGGACAGGACACAGGGAATGGCTTCCCAGTGCCAGAGGGCAGGGCTGGATGGGATATTGGGCAGGAATTGTTCCCTGGCAGGGTGGGCAGGCCCTGGCACAGGGTGCCCAGAGCAGCTGTGGCTGCCCCTGGATCCCTGGCAGTGTCCAAGGCCAGGCTGGATGGAACTTGGAACAACCTGGGATAGTGGGAGGTGTCTCTGCTGTGCTTCCCCTCTCCTTCCTGGGTGCACTGTGCTGGGAAGACCCAGTGTTATTACATAGCATGGTAGTAGTGAGGAAAAAAAAGCAAATGGTTTCTGTTATTATAAAAAAATGTATTTTTTTCCCTCAGTAATATTTTCTTCTGGGATGGATGCTCCCTGTAATCCTGAGTCTTCAGAGCACATTTTCTTTAAAACAATAGATTAAGTTAATAACTGCTTTAAAGTACGTAAGAGGTACATTTGTATGGCATAAGAAAGGCAAATATTTGAGTTTCTGCTCTAACTCCTTCAGTATTTCCAATCCCAGGGACATCCTAAGTGTGCCAGGGGCTATTTCTCTCATACTTTGATTACTCATTCCTAGAAACCCTTGCCAATGTTGGGATTTTTTTATTTCATAAGGAAATACATTATTTGAAAATCTGATTTACATTGACTAAGGTTTCTAACAGTACAAACTTCTCTCTTTAGCCTCTCATGACATTTCTCTGTTCTACTTTACTCAGAGAGACAACTCACATCACCTCTTCCCTGGTAACAGTTTCCTTCTATTCCAAGAGATAGTTAACCTTTTTCTATCATTTTTTTTTCTCTTTCTTTTTGAGGTTGGCCCGTGTTTTGTCTGTTGAGGACACAGCACCACCCAAACCTCATCCACTTTTTCCAGCTTACAATGCACCACTTGGTCTAATAAAAGATCCTTGTTATATCTTCTTGTGAATCTCATCTCTTCCAAAACTCTGGACAAATCCAGTTCCAAGCTCACTTTCAGGAGTTCCTGATGGAATCACTTTATTCAGTCTCTCTAGAGGTTTGCTGGTTGAAAAGCCCACAAAGCTCATTAGCAAATGATCATATTTAGTACCCATGCTGTTTCTTCTACATTTATCTGGCTTGCTGAGCAATGTCTCAATTTTCAGGAAATATATACAACATATTTGAGACCAACCACAGCAAATTTTCAAATGTATGTGACTTATAATTACAAGATTTGATGCATGTTTTATACACCTTTGCTGAACACAGGTGTTTTTCTAAGGCTGTTTGCAACATCCAGAAAGTGTGAAGTGAGGTTTGCTCCATGTAGGAACTGGGAAGAAATTCCTGTCTCAAAGATTAGGGTCTTATTTTCACACAGAATTTCTTTTTTGCTGAATATGTGGTGCAGTCAGCGCTTTTTAGGCAAAAAAAAAATCTGTGATTAAAATATCTAAGATTTTTTAGTCCTGCTAAAAACGAGCAACTGGCAAATATGGTGAGCAAAGGTGTTATTTCAAAGATAGGAGTGGAGTTTTTGAGATGTTTTGAATGAGCTGCCAATCCTTCTCACTCAAATACAAACAGGAGAGGTATCACTCCTCTGGAGTCCAGCTCAGGTTGTGTCCAGGCTCTCCAAATCTTACTGGGACATTTTTCTGACACATGTCAGGGTGTGGGGCACAGATCTGCACTGCTTTGAACAGAGGAAATGCTCAGCTCTCTGTCTTCCTTCCCAGAGAGGAACTCCATCAAACTCAGGGATTCAGAACCACCTTTCTCACTCCCTGGGAGCATTTCAGCATCAAGTGAGATTTACCCATCTGCTGGTATTTCCTTTTGTCCTTCAGATGAACCAGGGCACCACAGGCTGTGCCCAGCCTCTGCCCTGCCAGGGACTGACACGGGGGACAGATGCTCACACTGAGCTCTCAGAGAGGCACCAGACCAGTGGCACAATCCCCCATGCACTGCAGGTTTGTTGGAATTCTGGAAACTTAGATTTTGGGGGTTTAGTATATAGTAATACATGTGAGACAAAATGGAGGGCTTTGGGCGTTGTCTAAGTCCTTCTTCTTCACCTTCTCCTTCCTTCTTCTTCACCTTCTCCTTCCTTCTTCTTCACCTTCTTCCCTCTTCTTCACAGGTTTAGGTGGTTTTCTGTAATTGGGTGAAAAACATCTGCATTGAAGGTCTTGGGTGGTCATTATAGTGTCTGAAATATAAATAATATAGGTGTCACCTTGTTATTGGATAATTGGCACTTAACCTTGGAAAGAGTCAGAGGTAAGCCACTTTACCTTCATTTTCTAACTTGCTGGTTAGAGCTCACAGCTCTAAATAGATAAGAAATAATAAACATCCAGGTCTGAACACAACATCTGTGTTTCCTGTGTATTAATCCTAACCTCAGCTGGGAGAAAAAGAAGCCAGAACTATTACACAGGTTGTTCCCTCTGAAGCTGCTTTAGCCTTGCCAACAGTTTTCTGCTGTTGCTTGGGCAGTCCCTTCCTGTTGACAGCCTCCTCATCCTGTAACACTGAGCGTGGCCTTATGTAGCACCAAATACATCAAAACAGGTACTGAAGCACAGCCCTGTCAAAAAGGGTTTTACAATACATTAAACACAGTTTTACAATACATTTGTGATTAAACTGGCATTTAAACACAAGGAGAAAGAGCAGCAAAAAGGAGTCTCACAGCTTGGCATCCTTTCATGAAATTTTGAAGGTACGAAAATACTAAAAAAAAAATCTGTCTAGAGGCAGAAGACAAAGAAAAGGTGTTACAGTCTGAAAATGAAGCTAAAACACTTCAACAGTTAGCAATAAGTAAAAAAGGAATAAGGAGAAAAAAAAAAAAGTACAAAACAACTCCCAAAAAGATATTTAACACAAAAGAGCTGGATTAGCAGGATCTTCCAAACATATGAGAAGGGGCAGGAAATGTACCAGATATTGTTAGCATCTCAGTATATATGTAATGAGCTAGAATATTATGTGTAATGTTCTGCAAAGAATACCTGTAATCTACTCCCCTTTTCCCCAAATGAATTGTTTTGTAAGGTTCCCTTCTGTTGAGGTACGTGAGATGGGTGTGAGACATGTGAACATGAATGCAGTCAAAGATGCTTTTAGTGCACTTCACAGCAGCTCAGGCTGGAATGGAAAGCCAGGGCTATGCATCTAATTTTTAGCTGTGCTGGATACATGATTGCCTCCTTGAGTGGCAATCACAAATTATTATCAAAGGGCAACACAAATGGCATTCAGATTTCAGTGCCTGAGCTCGTTATGACATTTAGAGCACTTACAGCTTATTGTGAGTTTTGCTGATTGCTGCTTATCCACGGATTACAAATATTGCAGAGCACCTCAGACAACCAGAGGCATTTTCTCCAGTTGTGTATCCCAGTTGTGCCCTTGTTTTGTGGGTAATTTGGCTGTGCTGAGCAGCTCTGCAGGGAAGAGGCAGCAGGGACAAGCTGGCAGCCAGCTTGGGTTAGATATGACATGGCCTGTCCAACCCCACACAGAGGCTGAGGTCAGTTTTTGTGAAAGCAGATGCTGAAATGTTGCAGACTTTCTGAGGGGCTGAAAGCCAAATGGTCCCATTTTGTCACACCTTGGGTCCAGCCAGGCATTTCAAACCCTCTCACCACAAGAGAAGTACCAAGGACAGTTCAGCTGAGGTGTATTTCCCTTCAGGAGCAGAAATGGGAGAGGGAAGGGCTGGAGCTGTGGCCGTGGCAGGGGAATTTGGAACCAGGTGATATTTAAGGTCCCTTCCAACCTCAACCATTCTATGATTTCATTTCAGAGCAGCAATTAAATCTTCCAAATATCACCTTTAAAAGGCAGAATTTTGAAGACATTATTTTTTTTTCCAGGCCAAAACCAAACCTGTTCACGTCTTTCCACTGGGAGATTAAAACCATGACTGTACAGGTCAGGGAGTTGGATGTGTGCTGGCACTGTTGAAAGCCACAATCAAATCCCTGCCTGCTGATTAAGCATCACTCCAAGGCAAGTCAAATGCTGCAAAGGGCATTCACCAATCACAGAAACAATCAAGTGGTGTCCCAGGAATGGATCTATTCTACAGGACTGGTTTGATTTAAGTCCCAGGCAGTGCTGCTTTGTAAGCAGTGCTCTGTGTGTGACTGAGAAAGAGTGAGAGGCTCTTGGTTGAGGCTCTGTCAGACACACATTTGGTTAGGCCCTGGAGCTGCTGTGAGTAGGAGGAGCTCCCTGGTGTGCAGAAGTCAGACATCACTTGCACACCCCTCATAGCAGTGTCAGAAGCTAATGCACCTATCATTTGCTGGAATTTTTTCTGCAACAGGCAAAATCTCTGTAAAATAGTAATTTCACCTCCCTGAGCCATTGGAAGCCTTTCCTAATGGGTTAATCAGTGGAAAGAATGTTCTGAATTGTGCATTTTTTACATGTGTCCTGCTCACTCTAATTTGGGTTCCCTGCACTGCCCAGCAGAAAACACTTCTCAGAGTCAGCCAGCACCTCTCGGTGATAAAGCTTCTCAGTTAATGAAAATGACTTTGTTTAATGCTCCAGTGCAAACCATCAGGAGCCTTTCAAAGCAGAATAACACACAGTAATGTAGGCATCAAACGTGTGAAAGAGAGTAAGATTAGATGGGATTTTAGGGAGAAATTCAAGGGTGGGCAGGCCCTGGCACAGGGTGCCCAGAGCAGCTGTGGCTGCCCCTGGATCCCTGCAAGTGTCCAAAGCCAGGCTGGACTTTGGGACTTGGAGCATCCTGGGATAGTGGAAGGTGTCCCTGCCCATGGCAGGAGGTGGGGTTGGATGGTCTGTAAGGTCCCCTCCAACACCAGATTATCATATTCTGTGATATTATAGCTTTGTATTTATTCTAAATATTTCTTCTTTCTTCCTTAGCCATCTGTCTTAGCTTACCTTCTTACCTTACTTTCTATTTCATGCAACAGCTGGGCTAAAACCAACCTCAAGGACTCATCAACCCATATTTGACTCTAAAAGAGGATCCTCTATACACAACTCTCAGACAACTAGAGTTTAGAGTGTTTCAGAGATGATTTCAAAACATCCAGAGAGGAGCTATTGCAGTACTTCCCTATCCTATATCTATCACTGATCATCCCTGTTTAAGTTGCAACCACAAAAACAAAGGAAAGCTTGTTCCCTTCTTTCTGCTGTTTCCTGCATCACTTCATTAAGCACATACTAACAACAAATCAATGTCCTTTTATTCAGTAACATTTTTAACCCACCAGCGTCAAAGCAGTTTGCCAAGCAGACACCAACCCTCACCCACATTTATCAAACATTAAAATGTTTTCTCCTCAAGGAGAAGCTGAGGCAGAGCCAGGGGTTTCCCTGCTGTGGCTGTATTTGAGTCCCCCCAGGTGTGAACCCACCATGCCAGCAGTAACCAACACTTACCAACCACAATCCAAGCTCACATCATGCACCAAAACCATTTCACTTTCCCAGGAGACTTTTCCCTAGGTGAGTAACTAACAGGATGTGATAGTGCTGTCCAAGAAAGGCACATGGATCAGCTTTGCCTCAAACACAGCCTCTTGACCTGAAGATAAAGCCAACTATAGACACTGGCAAAGAATTGAGAGTTGAATTTTCTTACAAACATCACGGTCTGCTAAGCTGTGACCCAAAGAAAACTTCAGCAGTTAAAGCCACCCTGGCTGGTTGGCACTCTCCTTTCTCTCCTCTGAGATCTCTTTGCATTTGTTTGCCAGAGGAAACACAGTGGTCTGTGTTTTAAGTTCTTCCTGGAGGTATTGGTAGTCACAGGGAAAACCTGATTAAAAACTTCTCCAGCCATGTTGTTCCTCTATCACACGATGCAATGATTTACATTAATAACAGCAGAGTGCAGAGAAGACCTGCTGAGCCTTTAATAAACTTCCTTTTTCCAATCACTTAAAACGTTCTTTAAAGTTGCAACTGAAGTAATACAAAGCCTGCATAACAGTACACTTGACATTTATGAGCTTGGCAATAAATCAGATTTTCGTTTTTACAATGTCTGCTTTTGATTAATTGTGAAAAGTTTACTATAAATACTTCCAGACAAACAGCAGAATGGTTAATAAAGTGTATTCTGCTTGCTAATACCACAAGTCATAATGGAGTAAAATGCCTTAAACCATATACATTATATTCAAAGTACTACAAAAAGCCAAATGTTCACAGAATTCATTACTGTGTTCATTAGAGAATAATTGTGAGGCAGCCTGAATTTCCTTTAGCCTTGGCATCTATTAATCTACTGCACAATTCAGTACAGGTTTTAAGATAAAAGCTCCAGTGTTCAAATGTAAACAACATGTGTAATGCATCTTAAAATCCTTTATTTTTTGATAATAGAACATAATTAAGTTAGAATAGCAAGAGACTGTAATCTAGATTGGAAAGTCTAGGAAGAAAACCCTCACTATTATTATTTTTCAGCATGACACAAGTGAAAGGCAAGGAATTGTAATTATGCCAGAATTCTGCCACAGGAAAGACCTGGCACTGGGCTGTGTGGAGTAGCAATTTCATCCCTCCAGGAAACTGTCTCACCTGCTACTCATGGGTCCTTTCCTGGGAGGGTGCCAGAGCTGAAGGGTAATGGAAATATAATGAACAGCTGCAAATTAAATTATGCTGTTGTAATGTGGCATTATTTGGCGTAAATGATTTCGTTGCAATTAAGAAAACAGCTCCACAGCCCACAGCAGGTGGCTGGTGGTGTAGCAGCACCAGGTAAGTCGGCCTGCTGGCAGGAAAGGCAGCAAGAGGGAAGATTCTGCATGCAGAAGCAGGCTTGCTCTCCAGCACAACAAACATAAAGCTGCATTATTAAAGGAGTAACTGATATTGCAGACAATCAAAGTAGCCACTGTATAAACACTCCTGAAGTGTTTGTCTGGCTGAGTGCAGAGGCCACATCCAGACTTGTGTAGTGTTCAAATCTCATTAGCACCTCACCAAAGAGGTGTGAAATGATGGATGTGCTGGGCTTTGTTTTCTGCCCAAGAGTTCACTGTTCCCCTAATTACTGCGTGCAACTAAAATCAGCATTTTTACAAAGCTCGTTTTGCTTGCAGTTCTGTCACTTGCAGACAATCCTGCCACACTCAGCAGTTGAAATAAATCAGATTTTATAATAGTTAGGAGAAGAGCATTCAAAAATCATGCTCTCAACACTTTCCACTCTCTGGTGGTTTTTGGGTTGCACTGTAACTCATTTTTACGCCAGGAAAACATTGTTTTGTTTGATATGTCTTTACCCTAATTGCTTGTGAATTCCTAACATTTTAAAAGCAGCTACCATCCTCTACATGAGACAGATGAAGTACTGAACAAGAGAAAAAAAAATCAGGTAATTGCTCATTACAGTTGAATATAAAATAAATAAAGAGGGCATCATCCGAAAGTTCTCTTGGTCTGTTCTATCCACGCATGAGCACGCAGTACTGAGGCACTTCACAGCTCTTTAAGATGTAACTGAAATTTCCATATAAACGAGGAGCTCAATTTCTCCAAAAGTCCATTAAGCCCAGGCCAGGTTGAAGCCAGCTGGGACTGTGGAAGGTGTCCCTGCCCAGAGCAGGGGGATTGGAATGAGATGAGCTTGAGGTCATTTTCCACCCACAACTGTGGCGTTCAGTGTTTCTATGGAGCATGTGCTCAGTTCCCTCACCCCAAGGGCAGTGCAGACACATTAACAGCACAGCAGAAGGCAGCATGGAAGAGTCATGGAGATCAAATCCTTCAGGTGACATAAAAATCTACACAGTCACAGGGGACAACTTGTTTGTATCCACCAAAAGCAGTGCAACAGCTGAGGAAGAGCACATTAGGCAATGGAGTCCATTCAGTGCAAACTCACCAGGAATGGGAAAAAAAAATTTAAAATTCATATAAGTGGACTCAAAGCATTTATGATGACTCAAAACAAACCTGAACACATACCCAAGCCTTGAGATGGTTTTTTGTGCTATATTTCCCAGCTGGTCAGCAGTGGTGAGCCCAGAGCTCAGTCCCAGGCCAGTCCTGCTCAACAAAAGGAAACAGCCTCAAGCTGTGCCAGGGGAGGTTGAGGTTGGACTTCAGGATGAATTTCTTCTTGGAAAGGGTTGTAAATCCTTGTCACAGGCTGCCCAAGGCAGTGGTGGTGTCACTGTCTCTGGAAGCATTCAAAAAACGTGTGGATGTGGCACCTGGGGACATGGGTTAGTGGTGAACAGGGTGATGGTGCTTTTTGGACTTTATGATCTTGGAGATCTTTCACAGTTTAAATGACTCTGCAATTCCATGTTTCACAAGGTCTCTTTGCTTCAGTCTAATAATTCACTCCCTTTTCAGAGCAGCAATCAGCAGCCCCCAGGCAGATGCTTTCCCAGATCTGTGCAGCAGAGATTTTCCCAGGATCCCTACAATCCCTACAGACCCTACAGACCCTACAATCAGCTGCCATTTGAGACAGGTCAGAGGAGCTCTGGCCTTGTCCAGGTTGATACTCTTTTGTCTTGGGAAGAACCCATTTGAGAGCAATAACATAAACACCTGTTAAATATCAGGGATTCACATCAGTTGAAGTTCTGAAGATAGAGTGGGTTATGTTTGTTGCTCAAAATCAAGGCAGTGCAGATCTTCGCTGTCCTTGAAGAATGTCTGTAAACTGAGTATTTTAGAATTAAACCAACAATTCAGATCTTGCTGCTGTTCTAACCCACTGCTACCACTAGACACCACCTGCACAATTAGAAAACATCCAATAAAAACAAGAATGTCTAATAGAATAAAAAAACTAGAAGAGAATTTAAAGCAGCCAGAGGCTGGATCTAAATTAGAAAAACTCCCTAGAAAAAGCCAGAAAGGTTATCAAACTAAAGAACAGAACTACAAGAAAGTTGCAAGGTTCATACTGCATGGATTTCCAAGTCTTAGTTTAAATCACAGAATCCCAGAATCACTGAGGCTGAAAAACCCTCCAGGATCACCAAGTCCCAGCTGTGCCCAATGCCCACCTTGTCCCCAGCCCAGAGCACTGAGTGCCACCTCCAGCCCTTCCTTGGACACCTCCAGCCATGGGCACTCCAAACCTCCCTGGGCAGCCCCTGCCAAGGCCTCAGCACCCTTTCCATGCACAAATTCCTGCTGCTGTCCAAGCTGAGCCTCCCCTGGCACAGCCTGAGGCCCTTTCCCCTTGTCCTGTCCCTGTTCCCTGGCAGCAGAGCCCGACCCCCCCTGGCTGTCCCCTCCTGTCAGGGAGTTGTGCAGAGCCACAAGGTCCCCCCTGAGCCTCCTTTTCTCCAGGCTGAGCCCCTTTCCCATCTCCCTCAGCCTCTCCTGGGGCTCCAGCCCCTTCCCCAGCTCCATTCCTGAACAACAAATGCATTTTTCTCTATCAAATGTTGGTGTGCTGAATCTGACTCTCATTCCTCCTGCTGCTTCTCACACTCTGCCTTTGAAACCCTCAAGAGCAAGGCTGCAATAATTTTCTCCAAAGCTCTTCACAATCTTGCACCACGATGGGGTTTGGGGACACTCTATGCATCAGAAATGCAGCTACAAACCCCAGAGGGCAGGAGGCAGAAACTTCTTTAAGAAAAGCTTCTGATTGTGGGAACATAAATCTGGCCAAAATAACAAATGCCATCTTAGCCATGTCAGCTTTGGGTGAGAGTGTGAAAGGTGCCTGTCAAGGATCCAGGCATATTTTGGGTTCAGCCTGTCTCCTGGGGTGCCTCCCTTTCTAAATGCTGTGCCTTGGCTTTCCATGTCAGATAAAGCCTTCAGTGCTCCTTCTTTACAACTCACTACTGATTTCAGCACCAAAGGCCACTCCGCTGCTCTTCTTTACAAGAGCACCAGCCTCCGGGAAAACAGCTGAAATTTGAAGTGGTTTTTGAAAAAAGGCAGGAGCTCTGCACCTGGTGACACAGGCTCACAGGAGGATAGAAGCTGGCAGGGACCTGGGGAGGACCCAGTCCAAGCTCTTGCTCAAGGCAAGGCCACCTCTGAGGCAAGACAAGGCTGCTCAGGACTTTATCAACTCAGCTCCTGAGAACCTCCAAGGATGCAAAACCCCTCCAGCCCTTCTGTTTATTGTCATTTACACCATTCACTTCCTTACCTCCCTAAGGTCACTGATCAAAACAAGGTGGGTCAGCACAGCCCTCCCCCAGCACTCTGCCTTTCACTACACCCATTAAAGAGTTTAGAAGAGGAGAGAAAGGCCCAAAGGGGCCAGAAGTGCTGGCAGCATCATTCCCTGTCAGTGCCCCAGCCCTGTGGCTCTGCCTGGCACATCAAGCCAGCTCACCTACAGCGTTTCTGCCTCAGGATCCAACCCAGCCCTGCCCACCCTGGCCAGCACTCAGCACAAATCTGTAATAATGAGCTGTCAATCCTTTCACTGCTCCTCCACAGGAGGACCACAATCCTATTCACCTACAGCAGCTGGTGACAGATCATGCCTAACCCTTTATTCCCTTCAGTAAAAAGGGGCTAATCTTTCCAAGTGGATGAAAAGGCAGCGTGTGTACATTTTATACATACCTAGACATTGGTTCTATATGCAGGCTTCTTTAAAGCACATAATTATTTCTTCTTCTCTGCAATACAGATTGATGTGACAGTTCAGTAACAAGACTCCCATCAATACATCTAGAGAGAAATAAAATAAATGAGTACTGTGCTCACTAAAATGTCCATATTCCCCCTGGATGGGCTCAGACATTATTCCCACAGCAGGGCTGGCCTTCCCTGCCCCATAATAAAACTGATCTTACAAAAGGAAGATTATTCCTGGCTTTTCCCCAGGTCCTGAGTCTGGCTCCTTGGTTCTCTGCAAATTCTCTTTTCCAGAGTGGCTCCAGGAGCAGGAGCCCAACCAGCAGAGCTTTGTCCATTGTCACTGGTGCCTGTGGGAACTGAAACACACGTGGGATCGTGGCTTATTTTATGACAACACCATGGAGAAATTCTCTAACACAAAACAAACAGCAACTTCTCATGAGCAGCAATAATTTACTTTAATAATGATAATGCACGTATTTCTCTTATTCCGTTGAATTTCAACTCCAAAACAAGTTTTAGGCAATAACACCAAAATTACACATAAAAAGAAATAAATTACATATATGACTGGACCCTAAAAGAGAAAGCACTGACTGGCTAAGTCTGTGTATCCTCACACAGTCTCTGTGGCTGCTGGCTGAGTAAGCAGCACAAGGAATTTCATTTTCCTCGTGGAGTCAGAACCCTGCTGGGTGAGGAAATTAGGATGTGGAGAAAAGGGGGAGACAAATTCTGCTGCATTTGAAAACCACCTGTTCCAGACACAGAGAAACAAAGAGCCTGGATGTAGGAGAAAAGCTTCATTAATGATGGAGTTTAAAGGGCTTCCATCATGTCCATCAGAGCATTACTGAAAAATTAGGTATTTCTCAGCTCTGATTTACCTTCTTTTATTTTTTTATTTACTCTGTTTTTTTCACTGATTTATGTTCCTAAAAAGATGAACCAGGAGACTGCGCAGCACAGGAGACAACCAGCCTAGTACCCCATGTATGTATTACAGAAATTCTCTTGTACTGCTGCCAGTGAGGATCTCATGGATTCCCAGCTTGGCTGAATCTCAGCATTTTCTGCTCATTGTTGCTACCACCAAACTCCAGGACTGGGGCACCTCTGTGCTTCCTTGGGGTAGAGGACTCTCCATGGAATGCTGCAGATCTGTGGTGTGACCTGTCCAGCTCCCTTAGTCCTGCATCATGTCCCATTCCAGACAACAAGCCACCTTGAGCAACTTCAAAAACCACAGTTTTTTTGGGTTTTGCTCGTGATGGATCTACATGTAACTCATGTTATGTGCTCAGAAAAGGGTTTCCAGAGAGGGCTGTCTGTAAATCCTGCATATTTTGGGTGCTTTTGGTAAAGTAACAACAACCTCCTCATTCTGCTCTCTGTGACACATTCATTGTCATCTGAATGACACCTGTGAGATGACATCTGTCATCTCACAGAGGTGACAGTCACCTTTCTGGGAAGTCAGGATGGCACTAGAGGAACACCTTAAACAGGAGTGGTTTCCAAAGTCTTCTCAGGCTTTTACATGCTAATTCATCAGTATTCATGTCACCCATCAGTGCTATCCACCAGGGGTCTGTGGTTACACTTTAACAAGTGTTGGTACAATGAGGTCTCTGTGACACCCCTGAATTCACCAGCAAATGGCAATGGTACTAAAGGGGCAAAAAATGCACATTTCTTGACTATGCTGGTGCCTTTCACCCAACTACTCCGCTTGCACATCCTCAGGTTTGTCATTCCTGATGCTTATCCAGCTCCAGACTCCACGTTTCTGTGATGACTATGATTCCCAAAGCAAGAGAACAAGCAAACACCTTCCTTCCCTTCACTGTAAGCAAACTGACTTTTTCTGCTGCCTCTGCATCTGCTTCACGGAGAGCCACGTTCACAGAGCAGCTTGCTGGATAGAGAGCTGGCTTGCTCCCAAAAGCACTGTCACATCCCAACTCCTTTTCCCCTGCAAGTGTTATTTGTTAAGAAAGCTCACACTTGAGGACGTAGAAGCATTTTCACAGCACTGCCTTCTCAAGCTCCAGCAAATCCATCCGTCCAAGCTCCCAGAATGTTTGCAACTCTCCATCTGCTGCAGCTCCTGCTGGCGTCACCAAACCCTGACAGCCAGGAGCTGCCAAGTGCTGTGACTTGCTATTTTTTGTTTTTGTGGAAAACAAACCGTGAGAACACAATTTTTTTTTTTTTTTAACAACGATGTCACAACATTTAAAAAAAAAAAAGTTTGCTTGCAGAGAGGTCTTTTCCATTTCCTTCACAAAAACATCCTGCTGCTTACAGAAGATGACAAAGAGGTTAAGTCTTGTGCATATGATAGCTGCTCAAAGCTCTGGGGTGCATGGCCTTAGGTGCTGCAGAATTGTTAGTTCTGACACCCCTCACCTGAGGCAGCTGTGACTCCTTCTATGCCCACCTTGCACAGCCTGTGGGGATGGGGTGTGGACCTGCCACACCCACAGCAACCCAGGACTGCTGGAACAGGGCAGGCAGTGCTAGGGCTGAGAGGCAAAGCCCTCAGGATCAGGGTAAACCAAACCTGCACTGCATTATCTGCTTGAAAGGCAAATTCATTCCCTCCCCTGCTCCCGTTGGGTCTGGTTCTGTAGGCTGTGCTGATGTTCCCTGCAGGTGTCTGTGTGATATCCTTTTCTCAGCACAGGCGAGGGCAGCTGGGGCACTGGGCTGCTCCCCTGAACGGGCAATCCCCACAGCCTGGCCCAGCCTCTGATCCTGCTCAACCCTTGCTCTTTGTGACTGTGGCTTCCCTTATTATCTCATATTTTTCCCTCTCATTCCTATTTACTGTTTCTTCCCTCCCCTCAGTTACCAGTTTTTTCCTTCACTCTCAGCAGAGTTCACACCACTAGCAAGCATTTCCCTTCAAGAGGAGGCAAACCTTTCTGCAGCAGCTGTGTGCTGGGTAAAATGCACCACCAGTTGCCTCTTTCTGTAGAACCTAAATACCCTAAAGAAGTCCCCTTTTTTGACTCCTTGTGGCTTAGCTCAGATCCTGCTCTTTGCTGTATGTGAAGTAGCAGAACTGACTGCTGGTGCATCCTTTCAGAATGCAATTATATAATTATATACCCATTAAAAGAATATAACCCACCCTTAACCACCCACATGAGAAAAACAACATGAAATAAACTCTGAATGTGGTAAAAAAGTGCAAGTATTTTCAGCTATTCCATGTGCTAAAATAAAGTTAAACTGGTGTTTTAAAGAAACGTGCTTTATTCTAACCAGCAAGATTGTTTTCAATGAAGATAAAACATGGAGCAATCTGAGCAGCAATTCAGATTGAAGTCAGATAGATGAGCTGTCACATACTGGAGATGCACACACAAGGCTTTCTCTTATATGATGTCAATCATGCTTTTCCTCTGATGGATTAAAAAAAAAAGCAGTCATCATGTTGGAAAAGTGAGAAGAGGTTCTCCTGGTATCCTTATGCAATAGTGAGGTGTCAAAACAGTTTTTAAAAAAGCCTTCTATGAGGGCTTGGTCCCAGGTTTGTGAGTGTGATTGCTCCTGGACTCTGGTTTTGCAGGGAAGACTGAAGAGGAGTTGTGTTTTCAGCTGCTTAAAGGTGAATACATCGTACAAAGAAATGACACAAAACAATCTGGGCAATTTGGGTGATAAAAAAGCTCTGGCTGTGTGGGATCTGTGGTTTTCTCACGTGCTGTAAAATGCCTCCCTGACAAAAGCCCAGCATGAACTCAGGTTGTGACACAAAAAAACCTGAATGTACCAAACAGTGAGCTGCTGCCTGTTTTGTGTAAATAAATGGAGAAGATAAATAAATATTAATGCAGGAATGATTTAACTGAAGCATCCCAAATAAAGAAAACAATATTTTTGCCTTGACAAAAGGAGGAAGAGAAATACTTTCCCAGACCTTTGAATTCTGCATCACCACAGACATGTTCTGGGTAAAGCAATTTTCTCTCTCTCCCACTGAGCCATATTTGTCCCTGTTGCTGCTGTACTGATACCAAGGAAGCATCATCAAGGAAGAATCTAATAACAACCAGTTTGTCATTATGCATCCCTCAGCACTAACTGGAGCCTGCTGAGCTGGGAATGAGTGTGGGGAAACACTAAAGGACAGCTATTAGGAAAATGGTAAATATCCTTTACCCTTCCCATTCCAGAACTGGCACTGTCTAAATCCAGATTTTATGCTAGCTGGACACCAAGTAACTCCTCCTCAAGAGGCCACCAAGTCCTCTCTCAATTATTTACCTAACCCTAATCTTAACCCTAAATATCATTTACCCTTCTCATTCTAGAACTGGGACTTTCTAAATCCAGATTTTATGCTAGCTGGACACCAAGTAACTCAGGTCCTCTCTCAGTTATTTACCCTAACATAGACTCTTAGAATCGTAGAATTGTTGGGGTTGGAAAGGACTTTAAAGATTATCTAGTTCTAAGCCTCAAAAGTGTCCAAAGTAGTAAACTTTGAGTGCTGGCTCCTCCAATTTGAATGTAGA
Organism: Trochalopteron elliotii; assembly: GCA_024734555.1. NCBI lineage: Eukaryota > Metazoa > Chordata > Aves > Passeriformes > Leiothrichidae > Trochalopteron > Trochalopteron elliotii. The sequence goes on from JANPWX010000382.1 coordinate 352,638, forward strand.
AGTCAGTGTCTCAGGTGCCACCTTGAATGCAGAGGGTAGATAAACCTGAACATCTGAAGGCTGTGGTTGGTCTTCAGTGTTGAATCATGTTAAGGATGAAAAATTGTAATTGATTTTTGACAATGTTCCAAAGTTTGTAACCTCCTCAAGAGAGTAAATATTTAATTTTTAAACAGTCAAGGATTTAGAAAGTGCTGGAAAAAAAACCAAAAAAACCCCATAAGAGACAAGCTACCTAATTGGTTGCAATTAAACGTTAATACTAACAAAAGCTAAAAAGAAGAATGAATAGAAGACAAAAATGGTTTGAAAATATGGGAATATTACAGCTCTCTCCTTTGTCACTCCTGGTGAAATGAGTACCATCTGTTTACTCTGGTATTTAATGAGCAGGGGAGAGCTGGGGGGAGGCCAGCTCAGGCATTTGCACAGCACACTTAATCCTGCTCTGCTGCATGCCTCTGATGGATGAGCCCATGGATTTGCAAAGGTGGGAATCCACCAGCTCCTGTGGCTGCCTGGCTGCTGGGGGAGGAATGCTGAGCCTTTGCAGAGGGTGCTGCCACAGAAAACAAGCCAAGAGCAAAGCAAATGAGTGAGGACACCAGTCTGGGGAGAGTTATGGGAACTGATGACTGGGCTGTAACGTGGGCAAGGAGCAGGACAGAGAACATTAAGGGAGCCAGGAGGGAAATTAAAGCCTTTCCCGGCTAATGTGAGTTATGAGGGGGCTCCTCGTGGCATAACTAGACAATTTATCTTCCTGTAAGGAAATAAACCTGGGAGAGTAATCCAGCTAATTATGCAATGACTTCATAGACACTGCCTGAACAGAAATGACTTTCTCTGTGGGTTGTTTCCACGGAAATTTTCTGCCTGTTTGCCCATGCAAGAGCATTCCAAAAATCTTCCTTTAGACTGCGCCGTGTCAAAGTGAAAGAAAATAATTTGGTATCAACATGATCTCAGTGAAACAAAACAGGAGATTTCCTGCTGTGGTCCTAAAATCCCTCATGCCTCCACCATCCCTCGTTAATGTCTAGAGCTGCAAGAGGCTTAGAGAAACTCTGCACAAATGTCCTGGTAATCCACTGCTTGTCCAGGAGCCTGAGTTTTATTTGTCTCCAAGTATAACATCTTTTCCTCTGCTTTATTATCTGGGTACCAGTCTACCAGGCCCTGGCCCAATATTTGATTTCAAAGAGTTCACTCAGGGAGGGCTGGAGTGGGTTTGCCACTTTATTGACACTGGTTTGAGGACTATTTAGCTGAGTGATCTTGGCTGTAATCTGGGTGTTTAATCTGATAAAAATCTCTGCAGTTAATTGCCAGTTGCCAAATCCTGAAACACGAATTTGAGTAGAAATAAAACAAAGCATCTCACAGGTATAAAACATGGGAGTAGAGCCACGAGAAAGGACACCCCTCACATTGGAAAGATGGACAGTTGAGACAGAAAATCGTGCTGCCTTTTTCCTGAGCAGCCCCAAACATGAGAATGGCTGGAGGTTAGTTAGGACTGGGACTAGCTGGCTGTGTAAGATGCTGTAACACCTAACAAAACCCCTTTGCCTGGTGCTTAAGGCAATAAAAGGCACATTTTGATCCTTTTAGAAAGTGGATGCAGATGGTTTTGGTGGGGGAGGGCTGAAGTCAGTAGGGTCACACAGGTGTTACTCAGGACACCATCCAAATCAATGAGCAAGGCAGTGCAGATAAGAAAGGCAGTCACAGACTTCAAGGGGGAGAAAAGCTGTGTTACAGCCTCAGACAGCAGCCTGAGAGGTGAAAATTGTAGGTGATCTTGTGCTACCACCAGGCTGTAGTAAGCACTTTCTCTCCTTCCACTTTTTTATCCGTGAGCTGTACTACGAGACGTGACAATGAGTCAGAAATGTCACATAATTACACCTCAAAGAGCCACGAGTAATTGGCAATCACCAAAAGCTGCCTTTCCTATAATTTGCTAAAAGGAACGAAGCTCCTTGTGTGTTTTGGGGCACCACTAGAGCAGAGATGTCTAATTACCAGCAAGTTCAGCTCAACAGCTGTCAACACATCAGCTCTAATAGCTATTTCATAAGGACAAAGACATAATATGGGCTGAAGGATCTCTTCTAAACTTGTTCAATTTCACTCTGCCACTTTCACCCAACATTCAATAACAGTTACTAAAGAAACTTGTGAAAGACTTAATTCCAGCTGTAGCTTCAGCAGCACTGAACACGGGCTATAAATGATGCCCAAGCATTGCTGGTGTCAAGCTGGAAATCCAGAAGAGCCTCTTCCATGGCTAAATGGTTTTTAATGTGAAATATCTTGACAAAAAGATGTAAAGGAAAAGGAGGAGAAGAAAAACTGGGATATTATTGTTATCACTGTAGTACACAGAATCATTGAATCACAGACAGGTTTGGGTAGGAAGGGACATTAAGAATCATCTAATTCCACCCCCTGCCATGGGCAGGGACACCTTCCACTGTCCCAAGTTGCTCCAAATCCCATCCAGGCTGGCCTTGGACACTGCCAGGGATGGGGCAGCCACAATCTCTTCTTAAATTCCTAGAAGGAGAAGTAATTCCATTGACAGTAAAAGTTCAGGAATTTGCTGTTCTGAAGTACCCCACCACCAACAAAGTGAAGACACTGAGGAAAAAGAACAAGTGGTATCTTGGTGACACCTTGGCAATATGGCTTTGGCAAAAAACTGGGGTTTGCACCATTTTACTTTCTGCCATCCAGCTCTAAAAAAACTGAGGAGGACTATTTCACCAAACTCTGACCTTATGGCAAGAGAGGGACATGCAGCAGCCCATGAAATTCCACACATTTTCACACTTCTTCTGCTGCTTTAACTCACTGGAGTCAGTAATGTTTAAAGAACAGATGAAAGAGCACACAAACCACTAAATATCTACACAGAAACCTACCAGCACCGCTTCTCTAGCTTTTTCCCACTCTGTTGAAGAAGATACAAAGAGTCAGAAGGAAATTGTGTATGCAGAGGAAACTGTCAGCTGGCACTGGTGGCAGAAATGAAACTGTCCCTGTGCTATCCCAACCCACTGTGAGGACAAAGGACTCCGAGTAGACAACCCCAAAGCCTGAGCTGTGGAGCAAAGTGTGCATCTCTTTATGATTGTCCCTGTGCCCTGGCACACAAGCTGAGCTTTTTTCAGCCACCACGACATTAAAGCTCAATTAAAGTGAGCACAGGGCTTGGTGACCTTCCTTAAGAGGTGAGCAATCAGCAGAGCCTTGAGATGCTCTCCCTTTCCTCTGGGCCTGCTCTGAGAAGAAAGGGATCATTAAATGACACTTACCCATTTAGAGCTCTCAGGTCTGAGTGCTCTGCTTCAGGCAGAAGCCCCATCCCAATCTCACTGAGATAGACAAAGATATGTTTCTATTCATCCTCTCTTGTTATAAGATTATTAATTTAGGCAAATCATAGCTTTCTAGCACAGAACATGTTCCTCATTAACATTTATCTGGGTTATTTTCAAGCCAGGACAATGCAAGCAGGAGAATTCAGAATCATTGCATTTGTGCTGTGCCTGGTGGTGATCACTGCAATGAGACAGAAGGTTGCAGCTCCCTCTTTTTCTGTGTTTTTGTTGTTGTTGATTTTGGGGTTTTACATTTATTTCAGTGGATTTATATTGCAAATTTATCCTTTTTCTAATGGGCACATAATACTGTATATTTAAAAAGTATCCAGTGGCTGCTCATACATTATGGAAAAGCTGGATGTTAAAGATGAAAGGCAATGAGATTTATACAGGGAAGATGATCTTCATTTCTCATTTCTCTCCACTCTCCACTCAGTCCCCAACACACTCCTCTGCTGGCCACCCTTGTGTTTTTACACAAAGCACTTAAAATAATCTTATTAAAGTTTATGCTCTTTAAATCTGTTTATTACACCACTTCAGCTTTATTTCCTAATCCCCTTTTGTTCTTTTTATTTTTGATGCTTTTTTTTTTTTAACTGGGAAAGCTATCTGCTTTTTCCCTGCCAGCTTTAAATGAGTTCTTTAATCGTAAGAGCAGCAACAAGTGCTCCCACATTCTGCACTCCCCTTCTGAGGAGCCTTCCCATAGTGCTTCCTCCTGATCTCTCTTTTCAAGTCTTGCTTACAGAATACTAGCAATTTAAGAAGTAGTTAATAGAAGAGACAGTGTTAAAGCCCAGCTTTTGTGCAGCATTCTCAGGCACCAGAGAGGTGTCTCACAGGGACTCAAAATTACATCACCCTTGTAGTACTGCCAGTCTAAATGACTGCAGACAGCATTGAATATTGTTAAAGTCACTTCAGAGACAAACCAAATGACACTGTCACTCCTTCTCTCTTTGCATGATGTGTGCCAGGCTTGAAGGAGATGTGACCCTGCTGCTCTGGCTTTACTTCCCAAGTCAATAAATACAGCTGTGATCAAATGGGAGGAGTTCCTTTCTGCAGCAAAGTCCTGCCACGCCGATGGCCAAAAATAATCAAGTGATATTATTCAGCCTTCTCTTCAATTCCAAAGAGATTAGCAATGCAAGAGAGGGAGACATAGCTGTAATTAGTCTGGTCACCAAAGGAAAAATGCATGATGATTCCTGTAGTTAAAGCTAGGGAAACATATTGATTGCATCTCAGGAGGCAAAGAGTAACTTCCTTCTGGACCTCAGACTAGGTAAAGTCCATTTTACTACTAAAATCCTGTAGCAGAACACCTCCATGCTTCTGACTTCCCACAGTGAGAGTATTTATATGTATGTACTGATTTCTCAGTTTGCAGGACATCAATACATGCGTGAGCCAAAGAGTTACTGAGGCAAACTTCAGGCTGCTGCTTACTGTGAAGGACAATCAATCTTAAAATTTACCTTAACACGGTAAGCCCACATGGTTTTTAAATTATTAAAACATGCCTGAAGCATTGGGAGAGTTCTGTAGCTCCAAGTGAGTGATGTCAGTGAACCATCAGGTGCAGTACAGGTCTGTACACTCAGAATAAAAGTACTTACAAACCTGCACCACACCTGACATTTCACTCACCTCTCTTTTACCTGTGCACTTGCTCAGTGGAGCCAAACTTTACAAGGAGATGTTTCAGAATCTGCTTCTCTGGAAGAGACGTCTCAACCTCTTCTTTGGAGCTTAGTGTTTGAAACAGGTGGAGGAGTGCTGCTTTCTGATGCAAATACAAATTCCTCTGTGTGGAATGTGATTAGCCCGGGCCAGTCTCAGTGGGCAGAAACTCTTCAGCCTGAAATGTTCCAAAGCAGGTACAAATGGCTTTTGACAGGGAAGATCAGGATTAATTTGTTACACTGGGAAGTAAAGTACAATTAATGATGGGATTCAAAATGTAAGACACATAGGCAGGGCAAGGATATAGAGAGAGGCCCTGGAAAAGATGAAACCACCCCTGAACTTGGGGTGAAGCAGTGGCAGCACGTCTGCTGTGCAGGGAGGGAGCAGAAAGCACATTCACTTTCCACTCAGCAACTTGGCTGAGCAGCTCCATCTCCAGAGTGCTCCTGGCACAGAGCAAAGCTGCAGCTGCAGGACACATATTCACCTTCTCCCGGGGTTTGGGGGCACTGCAAGTGCAGAGTTTTGCTCACCAGCCTGCCAGGCTGCTGCCAGCAGGAGCAGGATTCCCAGAGGAGGCAGCCAGCAGCAGAGCTCTGCAGCTGCCCTGGCTCTTCCAGCACTCTGAAACCCTGGGTTGCTCAAGGGCTGCACTTGTCCCCAAATTATGGGGATCTGAGCCATTACATGTAAATGTGAGATGTAAAACCACCATAGTTATAAAGGCTTAAAATATCACCCCACAATGTGTGTGTGGGACTGGCAGGACAGCCCCAGCTCCAGCTTTGCATGGGAATGGTGCCTTGTCCCACAGAACTGCTCCTCAGCTATGCCACGGCATCTATTCATCTGAGAATAAAGAAAACATTTCAAATCCAGACCAAAGGAACTTTATGCATCACGTACATCCATTTATAATAAGTGTGGGGCTCACGGGGGAGAGAAAGGCTCTCTCATGTGGTTCCACCAAAATGACGTTATGGAAACAGAAGAGTACGAAGGGGACAAAAGGCACACAGCCCACAAGCAAAGAGTAATAAAAGAGCATTATTAAGGCAGTGAATCTAAACCCTGAAAAAGTTAGGAAATCCCAGGATTCAGCTGGTTTGTGTGATGAGACTTTGCCACTGCCATCTGCAAGTCTGCTGCCCAGAAGTCTCTTCATGACAGGAATATTTATTTTGTCCTAGAGGGTCCTTCATATACCTAGAGGGGCTTATGAAAAGGAGGGAGAGGGACTATTTACATGAACAGATAGTGATTACTGACAAGGGGGAACAGTTTTAAAGTGAGGGAGGAGTGGTTTATGTTACATATTAAGAAGAAATTATTTACTCAGAACGTGGTGAGGGCCTGGCACAGGGCGCCCAGAGCAGCTGTGGCTGCCCCTGGATCCCTGGAAGTGTCCAAGGCCAGGCTGGACTTTGGGGCTTGGAGCAAGCTGGGATAGTGGAAGGTGACCCTGCCCATGGCAGAGGGTAGAACTGGGTGAGCTTTAAGGTCCCTTCCAACCTAAACCAATGATTGTATGATTCTTCTCTCTCTCCAAACAGCCAATGCTCCCTGAATAAGCAGCAGTCTCATATTTTCCCCTTCTCCTAGAGCCCCAGCGTGCTGCTCTATGACTTATTTACTGCATGCTGCTTTGAAGACAGAATTATTTTTTCAAAGGATTTTCTCCAGCACACACCGTGCAAGGGCTCCTCAAAGATTAATGACAGCTGTTAGCACAGTGTGCCTGCGAGGTGACAGGATGTGTTTTGGCTGGGTGGCACTCAGCCCTTTGACAACCCCACCAGCTCCAGCCAGGACACCATCAGGTGTCTCTGTAAAGGGCTGAGAGTGTGACAGGTAAACAAGCCCAGAGCCTTCAGCTGGGAGGATGAAGGAACAAGTGTCTGTATTTAGGGCATGGGGCCGTGATAAAACAGCTGTTTTGCTGGAGACCTGCTCAAGTTTTGTGAAATGTTGATGCTCAGCCAAAAGGAAGGCAGAGCGTGAGCCCTGCTGTGAGCTGAGAGGCACCCAGCTTGCTTTGCAAGCAGGTAGACAAGTTTTGACAGAGCATTGTCACCTCATCCTTAACATGTGGAAACTGAAACACACCAAAAAAAGGGATAGAAAGCAGCCACTGGTGCAGTGTGCCTGACTGGGAGCCTGGGCCTTGATTTTGAGGAATACCTGCTGCTCCATAAACATTAAAATATTCAGATTGTGATGTCTAAAGGGCATGTTTTCAAATGTGAGGGTTTGGTGACATTGTCAATCAGGTCTCGGGTTCAGGGCAGGCATCAGGTGATCATGGACAGTGGCAGGTGACCCTCTCAGATTTCTCATCTCATGTCTCTGGCAAAGGCTGAAAGCCCACTCCAAGGGAAGCATCCAATGGTCCTGAAAATGGCACAGTCCCCCAGCAGGTCCCACACCAGGAAATCAATGCTGGAAATCAGCCACAAAGGAGGCAAGGTTCTGCAGGTACCAGAATCTGTCACTGGTTACTGTCACACAGTCAGTTTGGCCTACATTCTGTGCTACAGCAGATAATCTGCTGCCTTAGACAGCTGTTAGCAAAACTAACCCTGAATTACCTTCCCTTTCCATTAAGTCAAAATACTGGATGGGGATTTTTCCTTCCCATGTCCTGTCAATGAAAATCTTTCCCAACAAATAATTTCTTTTTTAAATCTGATCTCACTGTCATTGTTTTCCACAGGACAGGGATTAATACCTTAGTTTGCTTCAGCTCTTGTTTAAAACATAATTTCAGTATAATTTCTGAAATTATGCAGATGTAATCAAATCAACTAAGTAGTACCACAGCCACCTTCAGCATCCCACACAGGTGGAAGATCCCATTCCCTTGTTGAGACATAAATGACAAAATCCCCTCACTGTTCTCTGGGAACCTGCTGAAATAACGGGCTTGTTACAAAGGCCCCTGTTTCAAACAAATAAAGGGATTGTTCTGGAGAAATCCTGGAGAAAAGAAGTTTCAGGGTGACCTAGTTGTGGCTTTCCAATAACTGAAGGAGCTGCAAGAAAGATGGAGAGAGACTCCTCACCAAAGATGGAGTGCCAGGACAGGGGGAATGGTTTCCCAGTGCCAGAGGAAGGGAAAGATTAGATATTGGGAAGGAATTGTTCCCTGGCAGGGTGGGCAGGCCCTGGCACAGGGTGCCCAGAGCAGCTGTGGCTGCCCCTGGATCCCTGGCAGTGTCCAAGGCCAGGCTGGGCTTTGGGGCTTGGAGAAGCCTGGGACAGTGGGAGGTGTCCCTGTCCATGGAAGAGGGTGGAATGAGATGAGTTTTAAATCCCACCTGACCCAAATCCTGCTGGGATTCCACAAATATTTCAGACACTGCTACAGAATCAAAGCTTCCCATCCTGGGACAGAGCATTTTGGTAGTCAATAATCCACTGCTTTTGGGATCTGACAGGTTCTAGCACAGCAGAGAGGGAGAATAACTGGGTAATACAGGCAGTCCCAGCACACATTCCCACTGCTCCCCACTGAAATTGGAGAAGCAGCTATTCAGTCTAAGGAGAGCATAACTAATTAAAAGGTCTCATGTATTGTATAGAAAGGAGCAGATTTTTGGTAACAGTGCACTTATGTCATTTCCACAATACCTGCCTTTCTCTAGTGGGAAAAAAGCTGATATAACCAATTTTCTCACACAGAGAAAACCAAACACAATTCATGGGTGAGTGACCACTACTTAATTGACATTATTTTTTATGTACAGAGTAATCTGTCAACATGACTTTCATTGCATGGAATGGAAAGGGAATAAAAGAAATCATTTAGAGTACAGGAGTTTCTTCCTTTTTTAAATCATATTTTCATTTTTGAATTTGCTTGTGTTTCTCCTAAATTCAGGGACCAGAGCACTTATATTATCTCTATGGCTTATAATAAGTATTTATATTATCTCTAGTCCTCATAGTCTGGCAGGTTGCTGACTAACAGATGTGTAGGTATAGTACAGTATGTATACAGATTTATACATTTATATATATGTTTAGTGACAAATCTTACATGGGACAAGAGATGAAGAATAGTCTCCCAGGAGAAAAATCTGAAACTCTGGGAAGAAAACAAAATACAACAAAAAATTAAATTTCCTAATTGTAAAGAGTTTGCAAAAGCAGCTGAAGAAATTATTTGCATAACAATCCTCAAGTGACTGTAAGATATGTAGAAACAAAATCAAAAAAGCCACCAAGGTAGATACAACAAGACATTAATGTTAAACTGTCTTGTTAAACAAAATCCTGTCCTGAAAACCTTTTGTTTCATTGACAAAAACACAGAAAAATCAAAGCCCACCCAGCTGGAATAGGTCTGCGAGGACCTGGAGGAGCCAGAGCCAGACATGCTGGATGAGCATATGCCTTGAAAAATTACCCTCAGGAAATAGGTAAGTGAGGGCAAAAGGCAGTGGGGTGCTGGGATTCAGAGGAACTCTCCTGAACAGCTCCCTAAAAGCATTGCAGGCAAGGAGAGTTCTGTTAATGGAGCTTTTTAATGACCATTTGTACATTGTTTTCCTGCTCTCTGTGTGAAGGTCATTTTACTGAGTGGCGTCATTTGCAAACAGCTCTTGCAGGTGCAGTTTGTTTTTTCTTTTCTTTCCTATCTCCTCGTCCTGTGTAGAGCAGTGTAACAGTTGGGTGACTCACTAAGTGGAAGTGGATGAGAAGAGTGATCTTTTCTCCTCCAAAATGCAAAGCTGGAGGAGCCATTAAGTGCATTGAAGTGAGGATTGATGTTGCAGACTAACCCTCAGCTGGGAGCTCCTAAAAAGTGCTTACATTTGTTTAACCACTGAACAATCAGGTTAGAATTAAAGCAAACAGCACCCTCTACGTACCCAAATCCCCAGAGGCTGGATGTAACATGGCAAAAAAAAAAGTTTATATTCTCATGGAAACCCTTTCTGCTGCTATTGTGGGAAAATTGGGAGGGAGTATTACAATGAAAGTAGGCCTTTTGTTTTGTATTTCAAACAAGAGACTGCTGTCTTGCCAAGAACAAATTTCCAGGATGTTTTACTCAAAAACAAGTTATTAATTAAAAACCTTTTTCTTCCTCTAGGAGCATAAGAGTAATAAAAGATTGATTATTTTAGAGCTCACAAACACACGGAGAGGGATGGATACAGGAGTCACACAGTGTTAAAAGTACCTGAGGCAGGAGCTGTGTGCAGAGACTCTTTCCCCAGTATGAAGCCCAGCAGGTGAGACACAGGTGATTTTCCTGGGCATAGGACTGGCCTTTGGATATCTTTCCAAAGGCAGCCACAGCTGGAAGTCTGTGCCATTTTCCACCTGAAATGGTGGTGTGAACTGAGCATGAAGCTTGTGGGGTTCCTGGGAGTTTGGGGTGGGTGATGCAGCAATGAGATGTTTCTGACCAGAGTTACTGCTTGGGAGTTAAGGAAAAAAAGCAAGACTTGGAGCAGAATATTTTCAAAGTAAAAATAGATGAAGAGCAATTCCCAGTTTTCTCTGGTAGGCTCCACATCCCTGGGAGTGTCCAAGGCCAGCCTGGATGGGGCCTGGACCACCCTTGGATAGTGGAAGATGTCCCTGCCCACGGTGGGGGAATGGGATGAGCTTCCTGATCCCTTCCAACAGAGATGATCATGTCTATGATTAATACTTTTTTTTTCTATTCTGGAAGAGAGTGTTTGTAGCTGTGGATTCCTGAAAATTCTTCTAGGAAGAAGAATTCAGCTGGGGAGCAAAAACAGCCTTTTCAGACACATTAATTCCCTTTTTCTGAAAGGGCCTGCTGGACACAGAGCACTCTAGAGGAAACTTATATTTACGAGTTCTAATGGCTCCACACACAATGATTTCTTTCATGAGACATCTCAAGCACTTCTAATGTAGCCTTACATTTTCAAATAGGAAGCAAATGTAGGGGAAAATGCTGCAAAGCAGCTGAGGAGGTAACTTTCCCTGTGATGGAGTCATTTTGTATTCCATTAGATGGTGCAGCCCAGCTGAGCTTTTGAGGTGGAAGATAAACAGATGAGGAAAGCCTTCTCATCAGTTAAAGGCATTGCACTGCCAACTGTAAGGGCAATCAATATTGGTTCAGCCTCACCACTGCTGCTCACTTTTAACAGGTGTGAGGACATTTGCTAAAGATGACAGGGGTGTCCAGCAAAGCAGAGTGTGGGTGCAAAGCCTCACTTCCTTTCAAATCAGGTCTGTGCAGACTTGGAAGATAAAGGGAAAAAGAGTCCAACAAGTGCAAAGGGGCCATGGAATTGAACCTGAAAACCAAACCTGATCCTTGCTTGGGTAGTGAAACCAGGCCCTTTGTAAGCACTGTCCTTATTTATTGTAAGTGCTGTAGCTCAGCTAATGATTTTTGGTTTAGATGGAGCTCAGATTCTCACTTTCATCAGCATTATCTTGGCCAATACATTCCCAAGCTTACTTTAAATTAGGATTTGACACCAGCGATTGCCTTTTTTTTTCCCTCAAAGGATGAATTAGTCCACAATGCAAGACACACATTAGGCAATTTATTATGCTAATGACTTGCAGAAAAAAGCCAAATTACATTGGTGGTGGATTATATTGAACAATAAAGACCCCACCTCCTCACAACTCTCAGTGAGTACATAGTTGAGCTGTAGTTAGCTCCAGGAAGCTTCTTGGGAATAGTATCCACACTGCAGACAGCCATGCATCAGCAAGAACCACATTCCCTGCAAAATAACATGGATCTCCCTCACATTTGTAATTATGTCTCGTTACCCCTCAGCAGTCATTTTTAGCTCAGCTAAAAACCTGCTGCTATCATGGCATATGGCATTTCCTACGTGATTATCTTACAATCTGATTCCAAGCAAACTGAAAGAGAAGTCAAGATTCAAGAGCAGTCAGGCTCACATAAATTTTTTTGCAAAGAGAGAGTTGAGTAGAAGAAGAAGCTGCCACCAGTGCTCATCACTGATAGAGGAGCTTGGCCAGGAAATGGGGATCTGCAGGAAGCAGCTCTGCATTGCTCCCAGAACTGCTACTCAGTAACTTCAATAAAGACAAGATAAAACAAAAAATTTAGATGAGACTATCAAAAACATTTTTTTTTGAGTTGTGTCTTAGGTTGCAATGCAAGATGTCACCAGAGGTGTGTATTCTATTATCATCTGTTAAAACCAGCTGGGGCAGTTCTTTATCTCTTCCACCACCCACCCTCCCTCCAGGGGATATCTGCTGTCCATGGGCCATCCAGGCTCACTGCAGGGCTGATACAATTCCATCATCCCACTGGGAGATGCTCCACCCAGGGGAGGAGCCCAGCATTCCTACCTGGATCAAACCTGAGATTCAGAACACCAGCACAGCCTGTGTGCACTGGATTGGCAGAGGAAGAGCAGACCCATCTCACCACCACTGGACCTTCAGAGGAAAACTCCACCCTTCTACAGGATCATTGCTCCAACAGAACCACATCTGTCACTGCAGGAGGACTTGACTGGACTGCTCCCAACACCCTGACCAACAACAGGGTGTCAGGTTGTGTTCTGACTCTGGCAGTGTTTTGGTTTTGTTTTTTTGCTTTTTTTGTACTACTACATTTTTGTTTTAAATTTTCCTAGTAAATAACTGTTCTTCCTACTCCCATATCTTAGCCTGAGAGCCCCTTAATTTCAAAATTATAATAATTCAGAGGGAGAGGGTTTACATTCTCCATTCCAAAGCAGGCTCCTGCCTTCCTTAGCAGACACCTGTCTTTCCAAACCAAGACAAGTTGGATCAATATCAAGAATCAATCAGACACCAGAAAAGCTGTTCTGTGACAACGGCAGGAGACAAAGTAATGAGTCCTAAGGGAGTAAGAAAATAAAGGAATCAATGCAATTGGAGGAAAAAGAGAAAGTGGCCTGAACAGTAACTTGGCCCCAACACCATCAAAACTGAGCAGTCAGAATCAGGGGGAACAGCTCAAACAGAGAGACTCTTCCAGGTTCAAGAACACTTAGAAACCCAGAAGTGTAAAAAGACTTCAGTGGGATGGGCTTGGACCACTTCTAATTACCAGATGAAAACTACTCCTTTTTATCAGACAATTAATGAGATTTTTTACCAATAAGAATAAAAGCACCTGCCACCTCAGGGTCTGGTCAGTCTGAATTTCACGACATACATTATCATGGAGCTCTTCTCCAGTGACTGCAGCTGTTACCTCAGACCTCAGAGTTAAGGGCCCCAGCAAAAGCATCATGGAACTTATTCTGAAGTGTTTAAATACAACTCACTTTGGATTTATGTTATCTGCATTGCTGAAACTAGGCATTTATTTATTTAATTTCTATTTCTTTTCCTGTTTGAGAAGGAAAAAAAAATTGGTCAAAGCCTGCTTCTTCCCCCAGCAGTTCTTGTGGGCACTCAGACCTTATCCCCATGACAGGGGTAGGCAATGCCATCCCACAAAAGGCAGGGACAGTGGTCAGGAACTGGGTTAGTGATACAGGGCTGTATCAGCAGTGACACTTCAGCGCTATTGTAACAACCTTAAAAGATAGACTAGTTTCTGAATGAGCCTGTTGTGAGAATGAGCATTTTCAGTGTGTTCCGTAGCAGGAAATATTTTATCTGCCATAAAAACAACATCTTCTGTAAATGATTAAACTCTCGAGCTTCTTTTCTGCAATTAACAAGCTTTGAACATTGTTTACAGTGTTGGTTGTGTGGCATCATTGCTTTTATTCTCCAGTGTAGCAACAAAGATTCAATGTGAATTAAATCCCATTTTCTTTCCCTCTGTATCACTGTTCAAGTATGGCATGTGAAAAAAATTTGTTCTAGTAATAATTACCTAGGACAATGTAAAGTTGAGCCTCAGTTTGCAGGAAGAAATGGCTATTTATTTCCTGGTTATCATTAGTAGAAAAGCTGAAAATATCCAGATGAGTGACTGCAGCACTACAGTGAGTAGGATTTGGGGAAAACTGTTCCAAAACAGTGTCAAGTAAAAGTAAGGCCTGGTCTGCATGGGGTGGGTTCATTTTCCAACACAATACAAGAGTTAAGAGGGATGACTTTCCAAGAAGCATCCAAGGCCATGTTGGATGGGGTACTGATCCACCCACTCTAGTGAAAGTTGTGCCTGCCCACGGCAGGGGGTTGGAACCAGGCAAACCTTTCCAACCTAAACCATTCCATGGTTCCATGGTGATTTCTTCACTGCCTGAACAACAGCACAACCCTTTTGACACCAGCACAGCAGCACTCACATGAGGGAACCTGTCCAGCTGCTATCTGTGCTCTTTGATCAGGTGGGATGTTCATACCTGGAGGTGCTGCCATCATGGACACTCACATCCAGTTTGGGGACACTCACAGACATGTTTTCCTGTCTAGACAGAGCCTCCGTTTTGACAAAGCTCATTTTCTGCTGTATGATAAAACAAGACAATTCCTGATCTCCCTAAATCCTACTCCATTCCCCCCCCCCTTTCAATAAATGAATCAGTTACTTGTGAAAAAAATGAGTAATTGTATTTTTTATGGGTGAATGCTTATCACTCCCATAGAAAAGCCACAAAACAGGCTGGAGCATCTACCGGAAGGTAAAAAGGCAAATGTTTCAAAAATTCAATCGAAACTTACAAAAAAACACTAAGAAGGAGCTGTGACTGAGACAACAGACAGAGATTCAAGCCCTCAGCTTCCTGCTCTCACTGCCTGGTGACACCAAGCATGTCATTTGTCATGCTGTGTCTGGGTCCCCATCCCTAAAATGAACACAACAGGCACTAAGATGCCTCAAGTGTATGTGGGGAGGTTATTTTGAAACCTGCTTCCTTTTCCACTGGTTTCCATGGAAAATTATCATCTTCCTCTGCTAACAGTGCTCTTTATGGGTAGACAAACAAGCTCGGGGAAAACCAAGAAAATTTAGGTAACTGGTTTTTTTCTGTGCACAAAAAGCAGAGGGTGAGGGGTATGGGGGGAAAAAGACAGCAGCAAGTCCAGCAGGTGAGGCTGGGGAAAATCACTTTTAGTGCAGCCATCCATCCCTTCATGGCATATGGGGGGTGGGGAACCCTTCACACCTCCCTGCTCAACTGCATTCCCACCCTGCCTGGCACTGGCTTTCCTCACCCCAGAGGAGCCTGGAGCTCCCACAACTTCTCTGCATGACATGTTCCCAGTCTCCTTCCACACCCCAGTGCTGCCAGTGGGACTTTCCTGGTTTTAACTGTTCCCCAGTCATTGCTGTGGGTTAGTCTTTCCCCAGAAAGAGGCACCTGAGGGTTCACATCCACAGGAATTTCACTCCTTTCCATGAGCAGAGCCTTATTTCAGCCATCCACAGATTAAACATTCAGCCAAAGCTACTCAGAGCTACTTGGTGCTGAATGGGAAGGGCAGCTCAACTCACCTGACACAGAGAGAACAATTTTCATGTGGGATGAACAGTCCTTTAGAAAAGCTTCCTTCCCCTGACTGGAGGTTAATTTAAGGCTGTGTGTTTAATGCAGGTGATGTGGAATATGAAAGGATTTTTTTGGCCCTGTATATATTACCCTTTCTGGACTAAAGATACAGCATTTTTTGGTTTTAAACTGAAAGGGGGAAAGTTTGGATTGGACATTAAAAAGAAATTGTTCCCTGGGAGAATGGGGTGAGGCCCTGGCACAGGGTGCCCAGTGAAACTGTGGCTGCCCCTGGATCCCTGGAAGTGTCCAAGGCCAGGTTGGACGAGGCAATAAGGAAAAGTTTCTTCTTTTAAATGTACAAAACTGGGCAGTTAAAAAATGTTAAATTTTGATGGCACATCATGACAGCCACACAGTGGCTGGAAACTACTGGAAACAGTGGCATTGAGCTTTGGTGGAATTGCCACTAAAGCATATTTAAATTACACATAAGGAAGAAGGAGCAGAAAGACAATTCCTATTCTGAACATAGCATCTGCTAAGGAAGCAAGAACCCAAGAGCAGCTGGATTTAGTACAGCTATTGGCCATCTAAATAAGTCTAGTCATGCAGCACATTCATGGAGACTCTGGGAGGTGTATCTATGTCCTGTCTGTCCATCTGTATTTCCCCTCAGATCTTGCTTCATTTTCATTTCAAAGGATTTAGGAAATTTGCAGGCACTCATCAACAGCTTGATAGCAGTAGATCCACAGTGGAATATCCTAACTACAGCTAAACCCAGTAATGTGCCACACTCCTCATTTAGTGTGGCAAGTATGTGCCATGACAGTACTGATTAATTCATATTTTAATAATACATATTTTTAAATATATGTAATGGATATTAGAATAATTTCTAATATAAATCTTCAGGGCAACATGCAGAGCAAGCAAGCATTTTGGAGGCAAAGGACCTCCAAGACAGCCTGCAGTTTAGATCACAAACCCAGCTACTGATGGTTTGAATTCTCTGAGCTTTTCCTCTGTCACTGCTCGTTGCCAACAGGAGACAAGGGGGCTTTGCAAAGTGTCCCCTTTGGTAGCCCTGGTGTGTGTGGCATGGATTGTCACATGGCAGGAGCTCATGGCATGAGCCCCCTCCCTGGCATTTAACTCCAGCAGGAACCACCTGGATCCATCTGCTCTAAAAGAGAGATGACATTTCCATGAAACCAAATAAACCCAGGAAAGGCAGATGGTGTGTGTGTGTGTGCAGGG
>JANPWX010000382.1:369788-380038 GCA_024734555.1 Trochalopteron elliotii
GTGATGGGTGCTCTCCCAAAATCTCCAGCAGGTTTGCAGCAAAGCCTTCAGCAGAACACGTCACAGCTGCTCAGCCCAGAGGCAACAGTGACCAGATGAGGGGGAAGCTGACCTCAGACACGTGGCCCTCCTCTGCTTCTGTTCAAACACCCACTCACACGTAAGCAGATGAAGCCCATTGTCTGTCCTGATGTCCAGGCTATGCCCCAAACCACTGACCATGTTCAGAGAGCCCAGTGGTTATGCTGAGGCTTTTTTGGAATGTGTTACATAACCACAGCAAATCCATCAGTGTCTTGGAGATCACCATAGAAACAGGCTGACAGCTCAGTGCAGGAGGAAGAATCCCTGATCTCAGCCTGGAGAAGATGCTGATGTGCCTGGTCCAGCACATGGAGCTCCCTCCCTCCCTCCCTCCCTCCCTCTCTTCCAGCACCTGGACTCCTGGGGCCCATTCCCTCACCCCTTTTGGCCACAGGAGTGCATGGAGGGTTTCCTGCTTCCTGAAGCAACACAAAGACACCAAGACATTTTCTACCAGAGCAAATGAGCCATTGAGGCTCTATTGCAAATAAAAGATAAAAAAAAATGGAAATAGCTACCTGGATATTTCTGTATGAAAAAACTCTGCTTCAGCTCTCTGAATGACAGCCAGAGCATGTGAATGTGCCATGGTTGCTGCCATCATCCCATTTTTGGTGCTGGGCCATGAGAATATAGAGAAATCACACAAGCTACAAGACCTGAGGGCAGAATTGCCCTGCTGGAGGGGAAAAATGGGGTAAAAATAATCCCTTAGTGTTATTTGATGGGACATGTACTCACCTGGCTCCTCCTACAGCTCCTCCATTTCTCTGATTTTGGGGTTGAACTAGAAAACTTTGCATGGGCTTCATTCCTTCCTGGAGTATCTTCCTACACAAGTGCCCACTTCTCAGTGGCCTTCACATCACATGAAGTAGAAATTACATGTGCTTCCACATAGCTCTTCAAATTAATGCCCCACAAAAGGATTGATTGAATTAATAATTCATAAATACTAATTGTACTTGAATGGAAAAGTATTCAACCATTACCCTGCTCATTGACCTGAAAATATATTTCTCAGTTTAAAGTATTTCTCTAAATTTTAATCTGATGACAGCAAATCTTTTAATCACTCTCTCATAATTTTGTGAATCCAATTTAAAACCATTACAATCCTATAAAAAGAATTGACATCTAGTCAAACAAAATTATGAATTTCTTTGCACTGCAGTAAGCACTCAGATGCTCAATTTATCTCAAGCTTAAAAAGTTAGCCAAAGTTTGCCCCAAACTGAATTAATTTTAAATACGTATTTACTCAGTAATCATGGCTCAGTACAATTTAAACTCCAAGGAAATAAAGAAATATTGTAATGGGTGGTACTAAAAACTAAACCATTTCATTTGGTTTCATGTTATTTTCTGTGTTTCCATGTGCAGCCACAAGAACAGTTGAATTCTGTTCCACATTGCTCTCCTTGAAATGTTTATTCTCTGTACATTTAGTTGTGTAGCCCCAAATTGAAGGACAATTTAGGATAGCTATTAATCCACAATATTATCTAGAGTAAAGGTCCACAAAACTCTTTGGCTTTTTCCTCTCACATCCTTCTATTATATCCCTATTATCTTCTGTTATATCTACTATATTCTTCTTGGCTCTTAGGAAAAACTCCTTCTCCAGAGGTTTGTCCAGCACTGGAACAGGCTGCAGTGGAGGAGTCACTATCCCTGGGGGGATTTTAAGGACTTGTACAGGTGGCACTTGGCCACCTGGTTTAGTGGGGGCCTTGGCAGTGCAGGGGGAGCTGGATTTGTCCTTGCCAACCTCATGGACTCTGTGATTCCCTGCTTATTGCACTTAGTGATACATCAGTGCTATCATGCAAATACAGCAGTATAATTTATTTACACATTTCACTATGTTTGATTTCTTTTAGTGAAATAAAGCTGCTCGGGGCAGCATGGAGAGACCTAGGGGTCAAACTGCAAGTTTTTGCGGAAATGTTTCCTTCAGACATGGCTTTAGGGGGAGAAATTTAGGAGAAATCACAACATGAGGAGGTGATTTTCAGTATTTGTATGACAATTCATTACTGCAAAACAAGAACTCTAATTCTGGCTTAATTAGGCTGGACAGTGTCCAGTTTTCCCCAGTACAAACACTCCTGTTTCCCCTTAATCACCCAGTCAGTGTCAGTGGTGGTTCACCAACCTTTGTTCAGTGGAATATTTTACTCTGTTAGCACCTGAGATTTTGGGGAGAGAGGCTGAGTTCACCTCTGTGTTTGGGTTTACTGTTGAGGTGTGATGCAGAGTCAGTGTGAGGTTTCTTAATGAATTCACTGCTCTTTATCTCCAGCTGCTATGGAAATAGGAAGCAAGCTGAAGTAAGGAAAAATCATCTCCCCAAGTGAACTGAAATAAATGTTCCTCAGGAAGGTGCAAAAGCCAGTCTGCTCCAATTAAGAAAACAGTAAAGTCCAACTAGCACATAAATCCTAGAGGGGCAAAAGCCCATCCTCCATAAACATATTCAGAAAGATGATTTTTGCTTTTTGCCTTTAGATATTTGTAATAGTAACCAAACTAAAGCAGTCCCATGAATATGACACTGTCCCAGTCATTGTTTCCTCACAGCTCAAGGAATAACTGCATTTTTGACAGGACAAAACACTTGGATGACTCATGACTCATGTGGAGCTTCTCTGAGAAACAAACTCCTTTTTGGAGGGGATAGAGATGTAGAAAAAGTGACAACAGGATAAAAGTGGGGGGCAGTTGGAATAATCCAGTGTTAAAAACAACTTGTGTTATTTTTTTTTCCATCTTTTTGTAGAGGAAAGACATTTGCTGATACTTGTGGGAAGCATCTTCAATTCATTCTACTCCATCCTGCATTCAGCTACGTTCAATTTGATCCCCTCTGTACAGACATGGCTCTTCCTGTTGTTGCTGGTGACAAAACCCCCACCAGCCTTAGCCAAAAACCAGCAACAACACTCAGCTGTAGTGTTCAGCTCTCACCCTGTCTGGCTTCCAGCTTCACAGGTTGGCTGTGTGTCCTCTATTGAAATACTCCTTCAATTTCACTTTCCTTGCCTGCCATCAATTACACTGAATTATGACAGATTCCTGTAATCCAGGCTGATTTTTTTTTTCTTTTTTTCTTCCCATTTAAGATAGATCTTGCAAAGGAGTACTCCAAAAACATACCATTAGCCTTGCTGTCCTCTGCATCTTTGCAGAATTATTTCTGTGGGATTTTTTTTTTTAGTGTGGAATTCACGTTCCAAACAAAGGCTCATGACTGTCAGTGGCAATAAAATCTTAACTTTCTCTGCATTGCTTTCCATTCCCTAATGAATTGAAGATGAAATTTTTGCTTTTTGCTACTGTTGATGTGTTCTGGAGAGATTTTCACTTTGCTGGCTTACCACTGAAAACAAGAATTTCTTTTTCTCAGAGGAAGGGGAAAGTTTAAAGCTCAGCAGCATGAGAGGTTCATATTGTTGTTGCAAGCACACATTACCTTTAAATTTATGCAAGCTGAATCTCATATGCCAAGCTTTCAAAATTAATCTAGACTCTCTCACCATCCCCTGTGGTTTGCACAAACTGAAAAGTTTATGGGCCAAACTGTTGAAAAATGCCTCTGGATCTGTTTTCAATGCTGGCATGTGCAAAAAGAGATGTGCAGACACCAATGCTTTTGTTTCAAAGTCAGCAAGCCCATTTCCTTTGTGTGTGAGAGCTGTGAGGAGCCAGGGAGCATTACCAGAGCCATGGAGCTTCCCCTGGCAGGGGCTGAGCCTCCCTCACATGTGACAGCACTCCCCAAACACAAATCTCCCACCAAGTTCAGGAAGGGACAATGACATCAAAGCAACTTGTCCATTGGCATCAGCATGTTGTCTCACAGCTTCTGTTTGGAGGAACTCTTCCTGGAAAGCTTTTGTTTTCTCAGTGGCAGTGGATACATCCCTACCACTCAAGGTGTGAACACAACACCACAGCCCTTCACCATTCCACCTATTTATGAAATCACAGGATCATAAAGGCTGGAAAATCCCTTTAAGATCTTACATTAAAACAATCAACCGAGTTCCACAGTCATGGTCACCATTAAAAATATCCCCAAATGCCACACCCACACATATTTTGACTACTTCCAGGAATGGAGACTCTCACCTGGCTACTCATTAGGTGAGGAAATATTTCCTAATGTCCAAGCTGAGCCTCCCCTGGCACAGCCTGAGGCCCTTTCCCCTTGTCCTGTCCCTGTTCCCTGGCAGCAGAGCCCGACCCCCCTGGCTGTCCCCTCCTGTCAGGGAGTTGTGCAGAGCCACAAGGTCCCCCCTGAGCCTCCTTTTCTCCAGGCTCAGCCCCTTTCCCAGCTCCCTCAGCTACAGATCACTCCCAAAGGATGGTATGGGCAGGAATGAGGGAGGTTTAACTCCTTCTGCCCTGTAAAGTTCTCCAGTTCTGCAGATCCACAGCACAGGCAGCGAGGACTCTTGGCACTGTGCTGTAAGAGCACTCTGAAAACTCCAACATGTACCTTGCAGTGTTACAGACACTGAAGTGAAACTCATAAAATAATGATTATTATTACCTTGGAACCACCAGGGGAGAACCAGGGTGGAATTCAGTGCAGCATGGACATGGACAGTTTGCTCCAGAAGCTTCTTCCCCTACACAGCACAGAGCTAAACCAGTTCATGCCAAAGTTCCTGATTCAGGAATCAGTCCCTCATCCACTGACATTTGCTACACTCAGCATCTGCACAGAAACCTTTTATAAAAAATTTTAAAAGACTGCTCTTTGATAAAACCTCTTTGAAAAAATGTAATTTTTCTGTGATCAAGAAATAATCCTAATAATTCCTTCAGAAATTCTTTTAAGACTAAAACTAGAATTAAATAATGACTCGAATGTGTTTTGACACTTGTCAAAGGGTTCAGCATTTAACTCTTGATACACATTAGAGATACAAGCATTCTTCTAAACAAAGGTACATCTTTTTATACACAGGAAAGTTGCAATTCTCTCTTAAACTACAGTGTTACAATTTCTAGGTTAGAAGAATAAAAGGCATTTCAGCAATTCAAAACAGCAAAATCAAGAAGTTTTGACAGTTTTAGGTGAAGAATCAGGGTGTATATTATTTTGTGCAATACCTTAATCAAAGAATGCAATTTATAGTGCTCCCTTTCCCTGATTAAGCCCAGTTTTAGCCTCCTGGCAGCTTCTTGAGAAAATGTTCCCAGTCTGATCCAGCTTCTCCAGCAAGTGAGAACTACAAGATATAAGGACAGAAGAAGGGCAGCAGAGAGAGTGTTATCTTTTCCTAAGTTATTCACACAAGGAAGGTAATTTTCTGTAAAAAGAAGCCTGCAATCCTCTGTTTACAGGCAGACATAAAACCTGAATAGAAGGCAGTCATGGGTATGGTTTCCTGTCACACATTGTGGGTTTCTGACCCTGTTTTTTTCCATTGGCTTCTGGTAATACTGTTTGCAGTTCGCACTGGAAAACTGGGCTGCTGTTCACGGCTTGACTGGCATTTTACTCTCAGTATGCCCAAATTTCTGTCCAGTTTGGGGTCTGAAGCTGGACACAAAAGGGATGGCAGGGTGGCACTGGGTGGGCCAGTGCACAGCTGTTCCCTGAGCCCTGTCCCCAGCCTTGGCCCCCCAAGACACCTCACTGCCAGACTTTGCTCCACCTGTGTATTTCCTGTCACCCCTACTCCCTCTGATGATGCAGATCATTTCTTAAATAAATCTAACATTGAGTTTGTAGATGGAATAGTGTAAGGATAACACACCGCAGGGCAGGATTTGCATAGGGGCTTTATGCAAATATCTGTAAGTATTTAAGCTTTCCAAACTCTCACACATTTTAGGTTCCTGTGTTTTCACCTAATGAATATTCTCTGCTGGACTGTTTAGATCACCTACAAGCATTTTTGTTTACAGAGTAAGTTAATGAATACTGTTAATACACCAGGGCATGGGGTGAAGCTTCTTTTATCTGCTGCAAATGCATTCAAGATTCTGCTGGCATTGAAAACCAAGGCAAAGCAGCCAAGGTTCATGAACCTTCCAGATGAACCTCCAGAAATTTTTCAGTGAGCTTGGGCTGATAGAATATTCCCCCCTAAGTGATGTGGAAGCAGGTTCTTTGAATCCCTTCAAAATACTGCTATGTAAATAAATGATTTTTAAAGTTCGTCTGTAGTTAAGAATTCTAGGTTAATATAAAAAAAAATAAAAAGAGCAGATTAGCCAATCCTCCTCAAGCCTTGATTTATTTCTGTTCCATGAATTTTAATAACAGCAGTAAAATTTGGAAAGGCCAGATGAACATGGAAACTCCATGGGACTGATGACATCTGGGTCATGAAGAAAGCTTTGTTTCAAAGGTCCCATTAATGCTGTGGAGCAAGGATTTAAACATTGGCTTTCTGCTCCCCTGACAAGTGTCCCCCATCCCTGGATAGACTTTATCTGAAGAAGGGCTCTCAATTTGTCTTGTTAAAAGTGCTCCAAGATGAAGCACTGGGATACAGGAGTGGTAATGAGTGCACTGTATGACAGTCAGCACACCCAATTAGGAGCCTGGTATCTTGATTAGAGCCCCCATTCCTGTGAGTAATCCTTCACGGGATAGTTACAGCCATTGGTAAACAAAGAAAGAAATAATGGCACTGGGGGAATTCACAGGGAGAATTTATAGCTCAGCCTGATATATTAAGTAAATTACAGCAAATGGAATCGATCCCTGATTCATTCAGGGCTCTATTCCACACACCAAGCACAAAACCAAGCACCAGGAACTCATCAGTGGTGATTTTCTTAAGGCTCTTTGTCTCTTGCTGCAGCAACTGTTTGTAGAGTGAGGGTAATAGACATCATATGTACACTTAGAAATGTGATATACATCTGGATGGCTTTCATGGGGTTGGAAATGCAGTTTTGCACTTCTCCTGTGTCTCTGAATATTGGTGCCTGTTAGTTCTGGACAGCAACCTTCAGACAACAGAGCCATGAAGTGCAGAAAAATAACTGTGTGAGCACCTTTGACTTGACTGCACCTCTCCCAGTTCCAACCCAGACAATCTCTGGAGCTTCTCTGACACAGACTACCAGAGTTAACATTTCCCTTGGCTTCACAATCCAAGAGAGGTGAGAAGAGACCTCCAGAACTGCCCAAGGAAACATCCTCTTTGTAGAGGCACAGGCAAAGACCCCATGGGAGTAATGCTGGCTCTAAAAGCTCCCTTCACATGCAAAGAAAAAAGGAAATTTCCATAATGCTGCAGGCATAGACTATCTCCAGTTCTAGGAAATTCCTTTGAAGTATATGGATCATGGGCAGCCATCCAAGCCACATATATAAATATCCCATGTAAGTCTGGGCTGCAAGACCCAATATTCTTTAAGAATAATAAAGCTCAATAATTTTTTAGCTGAGTAGAGAGAAAAAACCCCAAAAAAACAACCAAGTCAAATGAGGTGCTGGTACTGAAAACCCCAGAAATACCCTCCTTTCTTTAATTATAGCACAAAATGGGATCTAAAAGGCAGCACAGTTTTCATTTGCTGAGGGTGTGGAAAACATTTTTTAGGGTTTTATCCATTGTGAATGAAACTTCAGCCCCTTCTGTCCTTATCTGTCCAAAAGGGCTCCATCTGCAGGTAGGGCAGCACCAGGAGCAGTTTGTGGTATTTGCTGTCATTGAAACCTCTCAGGAGAGTCCTTCATAAAAGTGGAAAGTGAGTCAAGAGATCTCACAGTAAAAAGAGAACAGCAAAGCCCTTTCAGAAATGCATGAATGAATGAATGAATGAATGAATGAATGCACGAGTAAGTGGATGACTTGTTGTGCTAAACAAAGTATTTGAGCACTGCAGGCTTGCCCTGAAAGCAAATCCCAACACAAACATTTTATTTCCCTGCTACAGCTTACCCTGATCTCCAAAGGAGGCAAGCAGTGCTGGAAACTCAAACCACTTGTTACAGACCCTCAGAATGCATTCATTGCCTCATGGCAATTGCTAAACCAAGCTGTATTTTCTTTTCCTTTTCTGACTGATTGTGAATAAGCATTTTCCTAATGAATCTCACGGTGATTTTTTTGGATGGTGATGTGCTAGCTATCCCACTACCACTGGCTATAAGCAGAATCCTGCTTGTCTAAATTCTCTGATTTCAGTGCACTAAAATGACAAATTTTGGTGGGATGACTTTGAGCCACGCAGGGAACCAGGAGGCCTTCACAGTATCTCAATTTACCTACACAGAAACTGTGTGGATTCAAACAATGCTGCTGTTTCACTACCCAAATCTCCAATTTCAACTAAGCACACTAATGTGCTTAGTCTAAACTAATGGTCACTAAACTAATGGTCACTAAACTGATGGTCTATGGACTCCAAGCCACATAACCCAAATCCTGTCTGTGCCCCTTATCCTGCAGCCTCCTCCCTCATGTGGTGAGCAGCACACACAGACCCACAGAGGTAAAACACAGAACCCACTCACGGGTGAAACCCCAGCAACAAAATGCTGCCATATGCCCCAGGAGCATCTGAAACTTGTCTAAAAAGCAGGGAATTTTGTATCCTTGGCCTAGTCACCACTGTTGGTGTGTTTTTGGTGAAATAAGGATGTTTGAGTTGCTCTGAAACCCAGAGCAGGGTAGCCCAGAAGCCACTGAGGGCTTGGGGGTATGGGAGGACACAGCAGCACAAAAAGCTGATTTTTCCTGCCATTAGCCCCAGAAAGCAGTTGGCTTTCCCAGAGAAATAAGAATTTTCTTGTGTTCAATACTTAAACTGTGAACGAAATGCTAATAATGAACATCAGCCTACTTTTAATTTCTATCAGTGAAAGCATATGCTGCAGTCTGCTCAGTTTCCAGTGGGAAGGAAACCGTGGGCACTGTAGCCTTTTGTTATTAAAGCATTACAGTAGCAGTGTGAGGCTGTGCAGATGTAAATTTGTCATCATTTTCTCTAGGATAATATTTACAGTATTTCAGGGGCCATGTGTGTGAGCAGCATTTTGTGCCCACTTGGCAGTTTGTCTGAACATCTGCTTTCATGGTTAGTGCCCACGAAGGCCTGGTTCTTTCCATTCTGGTCTGCTATGAAAAATAATACTCTTGGTGTGATGGATCTGCCACATTCCCTCTTCAGCACACCAGAAATTTCCTGTTCTTTAGGACAGACATCCCATTGCAACTCGAGTGTAGGAGAGCCTTTGGGCAAGCCAAGAGTGCCAAGATCTTTAGTTAATGATGGCCGTCACTGTTTTAAAAACCATTTTAAGACATATCAAAGAAGTATCTTAAAAACTATTTCATGGGGGAAAGGGAGATGAGGAAACAGAAATCATCATGTCACAAAGAGATGGAGAAACTGGCTGAACTACATCATGCACTGGCTTTCCTCTGCTCCCTCTCTTTTCTGAAATCCCATGGAGGTGAAAACACTATGCACAGCCACTAAAAGAACAGAGAAGTTGATACAGGAAGAAAAAAAAGGTAAAAATAGAATACAAAAACTTGCACAGATAAAGCAACTAAGAAAAATGATTAAAAAACCCCACAGCTTTTAGAAACACTAAGAAATTTTAATACACCATCAAAAAACTGGCAAGATACACCACAAAGAGTATAAAAGAGAAAAAAGAACAATGCATCTGGCAGCATCATAAAAAAGAAACAAAAATATTCACTCTAACAGCCACATTTATCTGCTTACAAAAGAGAGGCAAAAGGGCACAATCACATGGACTTTGGAAGAAGCTATTTCCCTGTATACATAATGCTACTGAAAATTAGTGTCCCTGCATCTGAAAGGGATGGAACCTTGGAGGGGCTTGAAAAGCCCACTTGGTATATTTCCCTGCTCTGAAACGTGACTGACCTCCATTAAAGGGACTCCCAGGGTATGTGGTCTCTCCTTTTGCTGAAATTCTGCTGGAAACTTTTCTTCTCAGTGAGTGATGAAGACCCCACCAACTACCTTGCAAGCTCACTCCAGTGTTACATCCCTCCTTGCCACTCAAAGATCCTTCCCCATGTCCAACTTGTATCACATTTGGTGTGTTTTAAACCCTGGGTCAGGAATCTGATGTGCTGTGGACACCATTTACAGTGAGATTTTACCTCCTTGGTGGCTTAGAATGGCTTTTGTCAGCCTACTCCTGA